>JABFAK010000295.1:0-11187 GCA_013266265.1 Fusarium sp. NRRL 66182
GGAAAAGGAAAAGGGGGGAGGGGGGAGTGCTACTTTATAGATGAAGCTCGTAGGTTTATGACTCTTTTAGAATTTTTATCGAGCTTAGAACTCGGGCAATATGGTTTTAAAGTTCCCTTTTGTTATAAAATGCTGAGTTTATAAGTAAAAACCTAGTCATCTCAGGAACCATAAAAATCAGGATGCATGAGGTACCTAGTCCATACATCTGTGGCAAGGCCCTTGGTTGTCGTTGCTGCATTCGCCTTCTTGGGTCAGTCATTGTCTACTAGATCATCATGCGAGAGGCTGAGACACGACTTTGACGCGACCACAAAATTGGGGCGTTGTTTGAGACGGTTGATCTCATGATGGGAGCCCAGAAAGGCTCAGAAACAACTTCAGAAAACAAGGTCTTATGTCGGAGGGAAACTAGAAAGCTTATTCGCAATTGTATGGATACAAATGTTAGAAAGAAGCCGTGTTGTTTTATTGATGAGAAAACTAACATTGGAAGCCCTACATAAGAATAAAAATGGCGTTAGCAAAAGATATTACTTTCCATTGTGTTTGGATACTTGCATATCTGTCCTCCAACCAAAAAGATTACTCTCCGTGGGCCAGACTTGGCTTTTTCGCAAGCTTTTCTCAATAGATTCTTGTGAGTCAAAAGGTGACCCATCTGCCGATTAAGCCATCCTGATGTGTTGCTGGCTCTTTTAAAGAAAGCTGCTCAGGGAACTTTGCGATCTTGAGGTATCCCAAAACAATCCGCGGCCTCATGGCGGCCTTCCAGTAAAGCATCTCATGCTGGTATGTGCGTACAGTAGTAATATTGAACAGGAAAGACTCCATGGGATCTTCAACAGTATCTACAAAGCAGACGACTCAAATTCATTGCCGTAAAAATTTGAACGACCTCGTTGCTGGGAGGTGAGGGACACATGCCGAAAAGTATAACATGTTGGGAAGCCGAAGTCTAGGAACAACTTTCGGCAGCGGTGTCAGTAATACTTGATAACTATCCTGTCATATCAAGGGAAAGATTTCAAGGTGCTTTTTCTGGCTTTGGCAGTGAAACTTTCGACATTCGATTCTCCCTCTTCTTGAGTCCCTTGTCCTATAGTCTCAGTCAAGATTCTCTCTAGGTAACTATTGGGAAGTAAGCAGGGAAAACCTCCGAGTTGCGTCCAAGCTTGATCGTGACTCACAACGGAACGTTATTTCCCCCATATACCTATCAATGAGTGCTGTCGTCACTTCCTCATTCCGTTTTTACATCCCCTCCGCTGCCTGCCACCTTGCTTCACTTTGTTTCTTACACATCACCACCTCTCGACAAGGGTCCAATCGTCTGCCAGGTGAGGACGTCTGGGTGGGAAAACACCCTGATATAGATGCACATCCCCTCTATACTTTCGGGAAGTGTCTCAAAGACCAGTCGCAATCATTCGCTGGTTTCAAACAGCCCAATAGAACTGTGTTTAATGTCCACAAAATGGGCTCCAGTACTGGGCCTACTACTGGACTTTTCTTCGAGTACCGAGCCGCAGTCTCGTTGAAAGACGACAAACATCTCCAATCCGCAGTCTCGAAGGAGTATGTTTTCTACTCGCGCAACTTGGACAGCTCCACGTCCTTCAGTTTCTGCGCCAAAGGTGATTCTGGCTCTGCCGTGTTCGACGGTGCAGGACGTATTGTGGGCTTGTTTTTTACTGGAACCATGCTCAACAACGCGGCTGAACGCGGTACAGCTGGGTATGTGACGCCTATTGAGTATGTCTTTCAGGACATAAAGGACTTTTCAAAGGGGAGAATTACAGACATCCGTATTGCGCAGGTGTAAAGGAAGTTTGCTTCCGAGGTACGAATACTAGTCTAGTAGTATAAGGGAAGACTTTGGAGTGTAGGCTGAGGTTAAAAAGGTCGTTAGTTCTCTGATTAATAAATGCAGTATCACTCAGTTATGATTCGAATGATGTCTCCAGTCTCTTGCACTCTCTCAATGGCAATACAGTTTGCGAATACTGGCATATTCCCAATCTCTTACAATGCCGCGGGTTTCTTATTTTCTTGTTTTCTCGTTTTTATTTTTGGTAATTTCCGGTCAGTATACGAATATCATGGGCCTTGCTTACTAGACGTTTACCCTTTTCCAAAGCTGTGCAAGTTGCTTCTTTTATCCCGTTGCTTATTGAGTTACTGCAGCATAGATCATGATAGAACGAATCAACTTTTATTCTGTAGGTAATGGGTCATCGATTGCGATTCTATTTTGAAGAACCTGTCAATACGAAGCCCATGTTGCCACTTATGAGGGCCCTCTACCCATGATGAATGAATCCTTATTGCTCCCTTAAACCCCCATCCCATTCTTTGTAGTGACAAGTAACCGTCAAGTTGCATTTGGGATCAGGATGGCCTTTGGAGGCCTAAGAGGCTGTAATATACGAATCAGATCAGCAGAGGCATTAGTGATGTCGATTTAGTGAATATCTTTATTTATGAATAGTAATTGAGAAGAGTTAAAAGGAATATATTTAAATAAATAAAATGCATTCAGATCCCAGGTAGGGCATCCTCTCAAGCTAAGCTCAAGTACGCGCAGCTATTCAGTGACTAAAACTTGAACACTCTGTTTCTTATATTGATATTAATCAACCAGACTTTTAGTATCTATTTATACTTGGAGATTTTGGAACTCGCTAATAACTATTATATGACTATTATAGTAATAGGTAAGGCGTACTCAAGCAACTACCAGATTAATACATGCATCCTACCATCCAATTATACCAAAATCGAAGTCAAGCTTGGCAGAAATGACTTTTGTTCATATATCATATTTGGCTAATATTAGTAATGCGATATCAGAATGTGGCTGGAAAGACGATTCATCCCACCTTCGTTACTTAACATTATGAGAAGCATCACAATGAGAGATAATTCAATCTCAGGACACCGCTTGTCTATTCCATCTTGATTAACCCCAAGATTCTCCCTAGGTGGCGTTGGTGTTGGACTTACCGTCGGGCTTCGCCTCCTACAGATAGCGATGTCCAAGTAAACGGCATCGTGCAAATGGTTCTGGGAAGTTAATGTGGCCGACACGTCGACTGCAATTCTGACATGCTTTATGGGTTTCTAAGCTGTCGGGTACCTGCATCTGCCTTTGTCTAGGAAGGTAGATACCCTGACACCTCAACAAAGTATTGTACCGAATTTCAGAAAAGCAGACAAAATAGCTAGTCTGAAGAGCCTGCCGATATACATGGCCATCTTGTTTCATTGGCCACATGAGTTACATATCAAGCTTTGCGGAAAACACAGCGGAGTTGACGTATACAAATATCATGAGGAGTAGCTACAGATCGACGTGAGGAACCAAAGGTGCTATAATGGGTGCACGAGACATCATATTCTCAAGACTCTAGGTTAAATTAAAGACCTTCTAGAAGGGCTACTCTTATTCTTTCACCTCCGCATTCATAAACTTACTGTATTAAGCAGACTCTTATCGAACTACTACGTACTACTGTCGTCGGCGTTAGGCTGTGATCGGCGTTGATAAGAGGAACCGGCCTTACCGGCTCGCTCGGCTCCAGGCCTGATGATTCGAGTGACACGCCATTTTGTTTGCAGATTAGGACAGTCTGGGGTATCCGAATCTATGACAAATCGTTTTACTAGAGAATCCCACTCTCCCCAGACTTTCCGGTAGCTTTTTATCGACTTTATGTTGACTACAGCAGAAGATTGTCATGTTACACTCGAGAGCTCCAGTTGCTTGCGGGAGCAGGGTTCAGCCAACGTTGGTTACAGCAGTAACAAGCCGCTGATTGCTTACTTTGAGAGACATATCAAGTCGGTCAAGTATGAATAGATGTCTACTTATCTGCGTGCTTGTGCTTGAGCACGTAAGCCAACGGCCTGCCCGCTAGTCCGTTCCTCTAGTGGCGGTTTGAAGTGTCCACTGTTAGTTGCTTGCCGCTCTATCCGGGAGGAATCAAACAAGCTTTTGAACAATGAGACCGAGAGATTGGTAGATCTGTGTTACGTATCTATGCATCCTTTCCGGATCACCTTCCCTTTTCATGTCGGCCCGTGTAAAGGATGTCGTTGTATCTAGAGAATGGGGTGGGGAGGAGAAGCTGTATATATGCCCTGTAATCCGCGCAATCTCAACCGTTGCTCTCAAGATGATAGTCTCCTATTCCAGTTGTTGAAGCAGTGAATTATCAATCATGGACCCAGAAGCCCAGGCCAAGGCGCCGGAGATTATGGAACCTCACACCAGCCCTCCAACATACGACCAAAAGACAGGCACCTCTGAGCCTGTGGGAGAGATCCAAAAGTCGTGGGCATTGCGCAATGGACTCACTCTCGAGTCCTTCAAACCTCACGAGCACCATGGAAAAGGCGTTGTCGAACTCCAGCGGGAGATGAAGCCTCGTCATCTCAACATGATTGCTATCGGTGGCAGGTGAGCGTTTTTGGCCCCCCCATCTTACTACCCGTCATCAGGCAAAGCCGGCGCATTGCTGTCGTTACACGATGATGACATGAAGATATTCGTATGCTAATAAATGGATAGTATCGGTGCTGGTTTCTTTGTCGGTAGCGGTGGTGCTCTGCAGACTGGTGGCCCCGGCTCCTTGACAATAGGCTTTCTCATCATGGGTGTCATGATATTCAACGTTGTCTACGCCCTTGGTGAGCTTGCAGTTATGTATCCCGTTTCCGGTGGTTTCTACACGTGAGTCAGCCGAGCTGTGAGTGGTGATGAGGGACTAACAGCCATCCTAGATATGCCAACCGATTCGTCGATCCGTCTTGGGGCTTCGCTATGGGATGGAACTATGTCATGCAATGGGCCATAGTCCTCCCTCTTGAGCTGACTGTATGTGGTACCGTCATCCAATACTGGGCACCAGATACCAGCGTGGCCATCTGGGTCAGCGTGTTCCTCGTTGTCATCATCCTCGTCAACATTTTCGGCACCCTCGGGTTCGCCGAGGAAGAGTTCTGGGCTGCGCTACTCAAACTATCTGCGACTGTCATCTTTATGATTGTTGCTATCGTTCTTGTATGTGGCGGGGGACCTTCTAATGGTATATATGACGAGTATTGGGGTGCGCGACTTTGGCACGATCCTGGTGCTTTCCAGAATGGGTTCCGAGGGTTCTGCGGTAAGCCTTGTCACCACAAAGACCATTCTTAGTTCCTGGCAACTAATATCCTACAGGTGTCTTTGTAACTGCTGCTTTCTCCTTCAGTGGAACGGAACTCGTAGGCCTTGCTGCCGCCGAAGCTCAAAACCCAGCCAAAGCTCTTCCAAGTGCCATCAAGCAGGTCTTCTGGCGGATCACAGTCTTCTACGTTGTCGGTCTTCTGCTTGTAGGCTTCCTGGTCTCTTCTACTGATGAAAGGCTACTCAATGCGGGAAACAATGATCCAAGCGCCTCTCCCTTTGTCATCGCCGCGTCCAACGCCGGTCTGCGCGGCTATGATTCTTTCATGAACGTCATTATTCTCGTCTCCGTATTGTCTATCGGTGTGTCTGCTGTTTACGGTGGTAGCCGTACTCTGGTTGCCCTTGCGCAACAAGGATACGCCCCCAAGTTCTTCACCTTCATCGATCGGTCTGGCCGCCCTCTTCCGGCCGTCGTCTCTGTTATCGCCGTAGGCTTCCTGGGCTACGTGAGTGTCGACGGCAATTCAAACACCGTCTTCACGTGGCTGCTGTCTCTGTCCGGTTTAGCAGCTTTGTTCACTTGGGGGTCGATCTGCCTCTGCCATATTAGGTTTCGACAGGCGTGGAAGTACCACGGGCACACTCTAGACGAGCTCCCGTTCCGTCACATATTTGGTGTTTGGGGCTCTTGGGTTGGCCTGGCACTGAATGTGATTGTGTTGATCGCCCAGTTCTACACTGCCATCACCACCATCGACGGATCTATTGGAACTGCTGAGGGTTTCTTCCAGTCGTACCTGGCCTTTCCTGTCATCATCTTCTTCTATGTTTGCGGATTTGCTTGGAAGCGGCAGGGTTGGTTGAAGGTTAGCGAGATTGACCTTGATACTGGTCGTCGTGAGCATGACTGGGTGGCTATCAACGCTGATCGTGAGAAGCTGGCAAACGGGCCTGCGTGGAAGCGCGTGGTTCATCATCTCTTTTAGACTGCGTGTATATATCTGATATCTAGCCTAATGTCTGGTAGAACGCAACTATCATCTACTGCCAAGTCCTGTCCATTGGATTAGTGCTTTGTTGATTCTGAATCGCTCAACTTTCTTTTTATTCAACACCAAGACGATAGCAAGAATCCTCTTTCTTACTGCTCCTTTTTATCATCATCAGCACTAGCGGACACTTTTATGCCATGTGGCGATGCAAACTTTCGGACTGGGCATGACATGTTCAACCAAGTATAAGTGAGGCCACAAGAACGACGCTGAAAATGCGGTGCAAACAAACGTTGGAAGCTCTCTATTTCTTCAAATCCTCATCCAAAGATGACCACCAAAAATAACCTCGAGTTTCTTCTCGGTGATGCCTCCCGCCAAGTTCAGCGCCTCCCGAGCTAACACAGGTGAAAATAGCAGATTCTTGACAACAAGATCGTGTTTGCACCGACCCAGATGAACAAGGAATGGTTGAGAATCCTTGATGTCGGTCGTACGGATGGTACGATGAAGATGACCCTAGACAGCACGAGGCCTTTGGTATAGAAAATAAGGTCTAGTAGTAGGAAAGTTTTGTATGAAGCCAGATGGCAGCTGTATGTGCACTTGGCTATATAATTGCTAAAATGTTAAATAAAAGACGGGGCTTTTTTTGGTTTTTGTTGATAAGCTAGTTCTCGGGCAGAAGAGGTTAAACTTGGCGTTAGTTATTGTATTCTTTACGTATCCTACCACCAGATACGCTGTGTTTTGGATGTTGATGCTGGACTCTACTTCGACTTCAACATCAGGACGATGGGAGTATCGAGGCGTCTTGGGCATGGTCACCAAACTGAGGCGCCGTTTGCGATGGTTGATCTCATGGTGAGAGAACAGGTAGGTTTAAACAGCTACAGAAAACAAGGTCTTATTAGCCTCAGATTGTAGACAAGGGAAAGCTTTAGAGTCCAGGTTGAGGTTAAAAATGCCATTAGTCCTCTGATTAATGCTGCCTCCAGTCCTTTGCACTCTCTCAACGGCATCACAGTTTATAAACGCTGGTGCAATACTAGTATTTTAGAATGCCATAAATTCCCTCTTCTTTCTTCTTTCTTCTTTCTTCTTTCCTCTTCTTTTCTTCCAATTTCTAGTCCGATAAGAAATTAATCTATCGATAGCCTTATGGGTAGTGCAGTACCTGTTCAATTATTAAGTATATATGGATAACATGGGTCTTCCCCATCAGCTCAAAATTGTAGAAGTGAATAGCATTGATATTCACAAAGACCTTTGTCTCTTTACGTTTACTATTTTCCACGGCTATTAATCTTACTTCTCTCAGTCTGTTGCTTATGTCTATATTTTCCATTACCCTCTTAGTTGGAAACATTCACTAGACTCCAAGTTAGTGCAGCATATACTATAATAGAAGGAATGAACTTTTATTCTGTAGGAAATGGGCAATCAAGTATGCCTCCATTCTAACGAGCCTGACATGATATGAAGCCCATTTTACCACTTGTAAGGGCCCTCTACCTAAGATAGGCAAACCCCTATTGCTCCCTTGAACTCCCATCCCATTCTTGATAGCGACAAGTGACCGTGAAGCCGCCTTGGGATCAAAGCATGCCGTTGTGAGTGCCCAGTAGATACCAAAAAGAAATATGACCCCCGCGGTCTATTAGGTCCACCCCCTGACCCTACCTTTGTATAGGATGAAGCATAATATGCTTCTTCAGACTGAGAGCGTCTCAAAGTCTTGTCGGGGTTCTCGCAACATTCGGTGTTGCTCAAGCTGGTCGCAGTTTCACAAAAGACTTCCAAAACCACCCTGCTGAACTTTGTTACGAAGGTGGCTAATGTGATCTCGCATCTTGGCCATCAGATCGCCATTCTCCTGCACCCTCATGAAGATCTTGATGATTTCAAGCGCAAAGCCCGCATGCTCTAAAGATGCTGGATGATTTGGGTTACCGCTGAAGCGGTGGTCGAGGGCTTCCTTGATTTGTAAACTAGATTGCTGGATATACATGAGAGCAACCCGGTTCCTCCAAGCTTCGGCCAAGCGACTTCCAGTGTCGTCCCACCAAGTGCCATCAGCGACCGTGTCCGCTTCAATACTAACCAGACGGCACTGGTACTGATGTAGCCAGCTTCTCACATATGGTTCGGTTATGAAAAAGACTTCGAGGCTCGATTGAGCTTGCTCAATGAAGCCTACCATACCATCGAAGTCGCTTTCGCAAGACGCAATGTATCGATCTAGAATTTCCACAATCTCCAGAGTAGGTGTCGGTCTATCGACCATGGAATTGAGCTTATTCAATGCCCTTTGCCATGCCACATGCGTGTACTTGGGCCTAGTCTCCAAGTCCGAGATGATTTGTTGCAGAGTAGCAGCAGGTACGAGTGGCTGTGGGAAAAGATTGGCATTGCCTGGGTCCTGTAGCGCCCGGCTGATGACGCTTGGGATTGCAGATGGTGGTATGAGATGGGCCTCGTCTTCGAAAGGCATGCCGTCATAGTATGGGAGTCCGTCCGGGCCGCAGACAAGCTGTACTTTGCCCAGCACATTTAGATGGCGTAGCCAATCCAGCCGTCTGTTCACTTTCTGGGACCATACAGTTCGCTGACTTTCGTAAACAAAGTCTTCCATAAGGAGTGCAGGATTCAAGGATGGTGAGTGCTTCCAAACATGTTCACGCACGACATGGTTCATGATGGGTTGAAACTCATGGTCCCAAATGGCACCGGCAGTGGTACGATCGCCCAAAATTGAGGTTGGACCTCTGGTAGACACGTCCATCAGACCATCCGGAGCCGGAACTTGCATAGGCGTTTCAATTCCGTGAAAGCTCAGACGGGCGATCGCCTCTGGCATGGCGATGATACGCCTGTTCCCTTCCTGGTTGTGTAGAGATGGGAGCCCGAGGATTCGAATGTCCGGCATGCCAATCAGGGCCCGTTGGGTAGGGGTGATCATTGTGAAGCGATGCAAGTCTTGGGGAGAGGCCATAGCAGTGCCGGGCATGGTGAATGGAAACAGTTCGATACGTGTTGTTGAGTCAAACTCTTGCCGCTGGACATTTGCTGTAAGTATCAGACGTCGAATCTCGGTTTCGTCGAGAAGCGACCGATTTACAGCAAATTGCAACGCATCTTCCTGGATATCCTGGTGGTACATTCGCTTGATAATGCGGAAAGGATGGGCGAAAGCGATGCATTTGAGATATTCGTGGGCCTTGAGCCAGGCCTCAAAGTAGACGAGAAAGATGGAGAGCGAGACGTAGAGGTTTTCGCCTCTGTCTTGAACAAAAGACTCGAGCATTCGATTAGGGTGCTCCATGATGTCGACCCAAAGTTGGGCTGCAAAGAGCATAGCTTTGGCATTAAGCATGTCGTGAGCATGGCCTCGCGCAAACTCGGCAAGCTTCTGGTACAGCTCGTCAGGGTAGACCATATTCGACATGCATGGTACCTTGTAGCAGAAACCCTTCACCCGACTGTTGTTCATGATGTGTTGCTCGAGTTTGGGCAGGAGTTGGCGCCAAGGGCGGTTGTCGGGTGCTGGTCGAGCGGCATCTTCGAGAGCGTCAAGATCGGGTCGCCCATGGTCAGGGATAGCAGATGCAGGTCTCATGTTGATTCGCTCGATAACACGAGGTGTGTCGCCTCGGAAAATGGAGTCGCAGGATCGAAGTGCAGCATTGGCGACTTCATCCACAACGAGATCGCCATGCTCAAGTGCGGCGCTCCAATCCTTTTCAATAAAGGCCCTTTTCAATGCCTCCATGTTACCTGGGACGGCGAGAGAATGGTGAAGGATGATGTTTCCCCCAACTATTACCTCTCCAGGATTGGCACGGAATTGAAGTCCCGTAAGCTCGTCGTTGAGGCGAACGCCGTTGGTGTTGGATCTAGGCGCAGATGCAAAAACCAACTCAAGGGTGTATGGAGAGTACCCAACCAGAAAAGACAGATCTAGTCCGTTGTTGTTGTTGTTGGCAAAGTCAACAGCCCTCATCTTGGTTCCGTACGCCCCCTCAGGATTGAAAAAGTCCCGATCATGGAGGCGAGTGCCGCGGGCCAAGACTTCTGTCACGACCCAGTTGCTAACCGGTTTTCGGTGGACATTGAAGTAGCCGCTGCCATGGATGTTGCCGATGGTGCTGGTG
The DNA here is from genome assembly GCA_013266265.1 of Fusarium sp. NRRL 66182. Classification (NCBI taxonomy): domain Eukaryota; kingdom Fungi; phylum Ascomycota; class Sordariomycetes; order Hypocreales; family Nectriaceae; genus Fusarium; species Fusarium sp. NRRL 66182. The sequence goes on from JABFAK010000295.1 coordinate 10,320, forward strand.
AGAACTGTATTATGATGGACAACCAGCGACGACGTGCCTCGATCAGGGTCGAGTATGACACGAAAGCCTTGCCATAGGCCCAGTTCGTGTGCCATGATGAAAGAAACGGCTGTTGAATGTCGAGAATTCCAGTGATCGAACGAGGGAAATGACCACCTATTATTATCCAGTTGTCAAGTCAGATGAGATTGCAGTTTCAAGGGCGTATAACCGACCTCGTTGGCTTCACCTGATGTCAACGTTTGGATTGATCAGCACGAAGCCGCAAGTCTTGTAAACAACAGAGAAAAGAGAGTATGATGGCCTTCTGAGGCTTGAGAGGCTGTAGAATACGAACCAGATCAGCAGAAGCGTTGGTGATGTTGATATGGCGAGTCTCTTTGTTTATGAATGGTGTTGAAGAAGAGTTGAAAGGAATATCTTCAAATAAATGAAGTGTATTCAGCTCTTAAGTGGGGCGTCCTGCCTCACACTAAATTTATCCTAAGAACAGTTCAGACACTGAATCATCTTGAGATCGTGGGTAAAGAAACAAAGGATGTGCTTTTGTAATCTGATACAATGATGGGTCTGATTTCGCCACATACTTGACAACCTAGGTCAAATCTTTGCTTTCTTTTTGAAATAATATCCTTGGAGATAACATATTACGCTAGAGACCTATCATCCATCTTTGCCATCCTAGATATATAAATCGGTTTGTTCAGATGAATCAAAAAGCGTCAGCCATTACAGAGAAAAAAACAGGCTTCAAATATGGCGGCGGACCCGATAATGCTACAGTGCATATATTACTTGTTAGTACTGTACCGTATACCAATCACTTAATATTCTCGAAGTAAATAAACAGGTTGATTATCAGGCCCCC
>JABFAK010000296.1:0-42545 GCA_013266265.1 Fusarium sp. NRRL 66182
GAATAACCTGGTTCTGCAGGGACTCGAGCTTGGAGGGAATGACGGAAAAGAAAGCCGAGAATGAAGAAGATTTGATGATCAAGAGCCGATGGAACTGTGTTGGACTATAACAATGATTCATATTATTGACATTAGCTTCATGGACCATTAAGAACATTTGTAACTATGATGATGTGCTGCAGCTGAGGTTATGGTGTTGAGCCCCATGTCGTTTCTTGTCGTGAAGCAGATGCGCCCTAGTCTCAAAGGCCCTTGTGCAGGTGTTGTTACACTTTTTTGTCTTTGGTCTAGCGGTCTTGGTATTTCTCCCCGTGGCTAAGGTACCCGACCACAGAGTGGAATCGAGGCGGCCGATGAGTGGGTGGTACTTGTGATGAGGCAAGGCATGTGCGTTTTTGATATAGACGGGCGTGTGAAGCTTGAAACTACTTTGCGTGTGTGGGATGGTCCCCAGTCCTAGTGGGATAAGGATAAGTTGGATGACACCTTGGCGACCTATGTACACATTCAGGTTCATGCACGAACATGGACCATCGATGGCATTTCAAAGTCAACTCTCGGACCCCTCCCCCGTATGAGAGTTAGGTATCAAGGCCAACAGTCTTGTCATGTTATGCGCGAGGCTACTCCTGGCTGTTATTGTTAGGGGCGGCAGGCAAGTCAATGATGGGTAGGTAGGTAGCTTTGACAGAGCACATGTTTTTGTCGTTATGAATAGCCAAGTTAAAATGGCAGTTCTCCATGAAGCCGAGGCAAGTTCCTGTCTATTATGCACTTGAAGTTAAATAAGAAATGTTCCGTACTAACAATACATAGTAGCATATCATATCAGGTCTTGCCCTGAAGTCTCTTGTATAAAACTGCTCCGAGAAGCACGAGGCAACAAGGGATTTTGGCCGAGCCACTTATGATCCAGACGACAGTACAGTCAGTACCTGCTAATGCACCGGGGGGGTTTTATTGGGGGTCTTTGTGAGGGCCTGTTGCTTGGGTGGCCAACCAAAGCGGGCGGTCGGCCGCCTGAGCAGAAGTCTGCGCTTGAGTTTACTGTTTTCTGTATCTGGCAAACTAATAAACCGGACCAGGCTGAATTCTTCTACAGTAGGTTGCAGGCTACAGTGCGGGATTACTGCAGAGTAGGACCGAAGAAAACGGTGCTTGGCCTTGCAAGGCTGCGGACAAAGGTTCTCTCATGCACCATTGGCGTTGTTGGCTGTGCTTTGGTTGACATTGCTTGGCTTCCCTATCACGCAAGCCACCCCAATGTGTCAGAGAACCCCAGATGCAGAAGTGGTCAGACCACTTGATCCGGTACTGAGATCTCCGGCCTGCATCATGCAGAGGGATACAGGAGCGCAGAGATCCCTCATTGTCAACTTCGTTTCGTGCGGCTGAGGACCTCGACTAGTCGATGAACGTGGCCCACATACGGAAAGAGAAAAGAGATGATAGGTTGGGTAGATATCATGCGGTTCTGATTATCTAATAGTGCGCTGAGAGAACCGTTAGAGGCTAATTATGTATAGGTACCTGGTAGTATTCCCAGCTTCTGTGTTGTTGGCCTCTCGGGTAGGGTGCTGAGGCTGTACATTGCAAACTCTCTAGTTCAGTTGTACGTTGGGTGATAGGACTTGCTGGTATAGGTAGGTAGGTGCCTTGGGTTGTTGACTCAAGAAGCAGACAAGTCTGCGGCATAAGCTGGCATATACCTTCCCCTCCTACGTACAGCACAGCAAGCGGGCAGCTTGACCCAAGACTCACGAACGAGCTAGGGCTTTACACCGCCATTGGACCACATAATAACGATATCAATGTGTCCAAATGGCGGATAAAAACGAGAGATAGACAAGAACGAATGAGGTCCTGAGCAACGTCGGCCGCCGCGCTGCAGCTCGTCAAACCTCATCCTACGTTGGCTTCAACCGCAGCATGGGACCTCTTTTGTCGAGTTGGACAACTCACACTCTGAGGCATTTGATCGATGGAACTTTTTCTCGATAGTGTTAGAATCAGGAAGCTCACGATGTTTTGATATGGTATATTCGACCCTAGCTTGAGCTTTGACTAAGACGCAACGGCCATATGCATGTCAAAGGGAAGTGCCGTGCCGTATTGACACCGGGCTTTTACCGGATACCGCTTAGCTCCGTCTAGATCGTAAACTTGCAGCCATTTCTTAAAGGCCCAGCCTTTCCCCGTCCCCGTCCCCTCGTTCATGAAACAAATTCCACGTCTGACTATGCTTCATTGAGATATCTTTTCCAGTACCTGCTGTGCTCTTGGACCCCCTCCTGTTGTTCTTCCTCAGTCACCCACGTCCGTCTCCCTCCCGCCTCGTAGTTAATTCCTGCTACCAACCAACCACTAGAACCAATCCTTTTACCGTACCTACCCATCCAGCATCTCTCTATCTTACTTCTGCCACCAACAAAAGCGACATTGAGCTGGGGCTCTTATTTCTTCCTTCTTTGACCTTTCTCAGTTATTACAACCAGGCTCTTTTATCCTCATCCGATTGTGGCTGCCATTCGACTCTGCTCTGCTCCACTTCTTCTGTTCTTCCTTCAGCCAGCCTCTTTAACTCCGCCGCCGCCTCGGGCTGATTGTTCACGATGGATTTCACCGGGCAATACAACTTTGCTCATCCTCAGCCCTATCACCAGTTCATGCCGATTCCTCCTCTGACACCGTCCCACTCGCACTCCGCCGGCTCCGATGATTTCAATGCATCCCCGCCTGTCAGTTACTGCCGTTCCCCTTCTCCGCGATTTTCCCCCACTCCCCCAGGTGCAGCCCTGCCTTAGCGTTCCCTTACCTGAGCATTACTCTATCAACCTTGAGCCTTACAAAGTACAACGTACGACGTCTTGCCGATTTCTTCAACGTCGTACCTGCAGCTCGTTTATCTCAAAACCCCCAGCACCCGGTTTTCGAGCTGACGTCTTCTTTTCATCTTGTGTAGGATCACTTTGACGCCTTGCCTACTAGCCAGAACGATCGATTCCAGTCTTTCGATTATACTGCACAAGGCTTCAACAACCCACATCAATCTACCACTGCATTTCCTGGTCCTCCAACCCCTCCTGGCCAAAACGTCTATTCTTCTCAGGCTCAGCAAGTCCATCCTCAGCACGGGGGTGCAGTCAGGAACGAATCCCCCGAGGATCAGTCTCTCGCTCGTGGCGGTAGCGAGGAGGATGAGAACTTGACTCCTGCCCAATCACGAAGAAAGGCACAGAATCGCGCTGCGTATGTCTACCCTTGCACTACAATATCACCCGAGAGTTGAGACGATTTGCTCAAGTTGACATCAGTGTTGCATCTTGCTAACATACCCTCCTGTTAGTCAACGAGCCTTCCGTGAGAGGAAGGAAAAACATGTCAAAGACCTAGAAGCGAAACTTGCAGGCCTCGAAGCTGCACAGCAGCAATCGTCTCTCGAAAACGAGCGTCTGAAGCGGGACCTTCAGAAAATATCCACAGAGAACGAGATATTGCGTGCCACGTCGCATATGAGCCAAGGTTCTATCTCACCAGAACCCGCGACTGGACCCATGCGCTTCAAACCTACCGACTTCTACTCCAATGTCCTACAGAACCACGCCAACAAGTCTCCTTCCCACCGTATCGTTACGTCAGATAATGGTGAACGTCTTCTCGCTGTCGCTGCTACCTGGGACTTTATCATCTCTCACGAGCTGTTCAAGAAGGGCCTGGTTGATATAGCTGATGTGGCTGAGCGTCTCAAGAACTGCGCTCGATGCGATGGCCAAGGTCCAGTTTTTCCAGAACGTTCTATTACCGACGCCATCGAACAGAGCGTCGCCAGTGGGACGGATGACCTTCTTTAAACAAGAGAGGCGCAGAACGAGCAACGAAACAGATGGTTCGCGCACGGTATTACCATGATTAGTCTAAATCATGCGAGGAACGTGTGTGGATCGAGTATGATACCCCGCCCGTCGGGGCTTTATGGCGTGGCGTTTTGTGTTTTATGGTTCTTGTTCCAACTACAAAGCTTCAACTCCTCCTCAAAGTCGCGCACTGAATTGCTGCATATGAAAGGTACAAACCAGCTGCAAGGAGTTATCTAAGCGTTGTAGGTGAAACTAGGTGGGCGAGACTGGCGAGGGATCATGTTGGGTTCATTTGAGTAACACCATCATATTAAAAATGGCTAGGGATCAACGGCATATTGTAATGACGAATGATTTCTAAATACAACAAAAAACACGATATTTGGATGTACAAGAAGACGAAACTAATAATCCAGTATCAAAAGGCCATGATACGCAATCGCAATAAATCAAAGCATCATGACACATATAAGCCCCGATAACGCAACACTAAGTAAGATACGCCGCAAACTCCCAAGACAAAAGCAAGATCCTCTCATCATGCCATTGAATCGTACAACACCTTTCCTCGCCAATCCGGCTCCGAAGCAAGACTTCTTAAGCCTCGATCTATCGACCTCTTTTTATATGCCGCAGCCATTTCTATCCCTTCCGCTCATGTCCACCCTAGAAACACTATTTCCGTTACTCCGTTCAATCCGGAACTACCGAATCATGTTTCTTATCCATCAAACCAAGCTGTCCTTGTTGATGTTTAACCATCCCCAAACAGGGAGTTAATGAGCTGCGTCGTTGTATGCTGGCTAGGCCTTTGTTGCATCAGACCTTTAGTCTCTTTTTGTACCATTGGCCTGGATGCCTTCTTTCTCGACGTAGGGGTGCTTAATGGTTAGGCACCAAATGTCAAGGTAATCGCAGATGGTGACAATGACATCAACAACGAAGCTTCCGTAGACGCCAACAGCGGTACCAAGCATCATGAACATGAAGGCAACCTGGTAGACATTATCTCCCAGGGCGCTAGGCCAGCCAACGCCAAGATGTCGCTGAAAAACGGGACCCAGAGAATCAATCACGCCGAAAGCAAGAGGTAGGCCCAGGACATTCCAGTAAGGGAAACGTAGGTGAACAAGGTGGGCGGTGATCATCTGGCCAACACTGTAGGCGTTGACAAGGCCGGCGAAGAGAGCAAATGGGATGAGATGGCACTCGCGAATCTTGGGTTGGAGATAGAGGTAGGCAACGATCATGATCCAGATGCTGAAGAATGGGACGAGACCAAGGAGAGCGCCGCGAGAACGGTCCCCGCGGGCACGGCGGGCGCGGATGACATTAAGAGACGACTCGACGGTGTTGAAGACGAGAACAATGCTGCCCTGTACGAGATACCACTCGGTGAAAGTGAGGTTGTAAATGAAGGAGGGTATGCCAACGGTCGAGGGCACACCGATGGTGTGGAACATGCTCTGTTGCCAAAAATGGGCACCGCCCACGTAGCCAGTGAAAATGAAAACCAGGACAATTGCAATAACGCCTTCAACAGGCCCATTGATGATGCCAAGAGTGAGAGTCTTGGTATGATAAGTCTCCCAGGTTTGGACGTAGAAAGTCAGGAGAGCTGGAATGTTAGTGTCAGTGGTTTACGCAGAATCGACAATGTCAACTTACATGCAAATAGCACAGCCACAGTCTGCCAGCTTTGTCCCATGTTCTGAGAAGCGGCAAAGATGAGGACCTCAAGCGAGGTGTTGCAAGCGTCCACGCCATGGTCGAAGAGCTCACCAAGGGGTCCAGATTGTCGAGTTCGTCGTCTAATAGCTAGATTAACATAAACTAGTCCGACAACGAGTATGGCTGAATTTTCTCGGGGTCGACTCACGCTTGAGATCCGTCCACAGCATCAAACGTCTGGTAAAGGAATAACCCTAGGGCCCAGGAATAATATACCCATGAGGGGCAATCTTGGTCAAGCGTGGGAGTATACCACAACAGGGCCAGGAAGTTTGCGACCACGAAAGAAAAGCCCGTTAGAGTGATAAGGTTGGGGGCCATGCTCATAGGGAAGCATTTGATAACGAAGTTTGTGTAAAAGGGCTTGAGAACATATTTGGAAAGCAAGGAATGATCGACTGCAGAGTACTTGTACTCGCGGAGCGCGGGTAGCTCCTTTTGCCGTACGTAAACCATGGTGATAGCTTCACTCGATCGGTCGCGTCTTCCCGTGTGATTATGTTTTGTCTGTTGTGCGCTTTGGTCGGTCGGTAAATCGATCGATCGCTATCGTGTCCTCTTTTTTTTTTTTCGTTGAGAGTGGATAAAGTCTTGGTTTCTCGTCTGATTCCGCTTTGCGGGTTGTATGCGCTGGCTTAGCTGATGGTGCAGTGACCTTTAGAAGTCGAATTTTTTGTATAAATTTGTATTATGAAGAACTAAGGCTGCACAGTATGCACAAGCAGGTCATCGGCGCACAACGAGTGTCGTTGTTAACGATTACCGCTGATCGATCAAGACAGAGAGAAGATGAGAAAGGTGGCAGAAGCAAGACTGATAAGAAAAGATGCTAGGTCGAAAAGTGGACCGACAAAGACAACGCGTCCGAGGCAGGAGGGGATAAGGGACCTGCGGTCGGGTTCAACTGAGTTTTGTCTTAAGCCAATGCAAAGCCACAAACCCGAAACGCGCACGCGCTCTTTCAACTTCTGGCAGCTTTCCTCATTTTCCCTGGAAATTAGCAAGATGCCTTAGGTGCCTAGGTGAGATCCCCAGGAAATGGAGGGCCCCTGACCCAACGTCATGGGACCCACTCGCACATCGCCTGTTCGTGAGCTGTACAGGAAAATGGTCGCTTGTCACTCCCTCATCGTCAAAATTCTTGGTTTTTTGTTGAATTAATGGGGAAAAACACGAGTGTAACTTGACGACTCAAAAAAAAATTTTTTTTTTTTTTGCTTAAGACAGCGTTTGAAAGATCAATACATGTAGTCAGTTCTCGATTTTGCCACAATAGTTACTTGCGTTCAACCTTATATATCACCTCACCACTTGTCTCTCTTTTTTGCATGTGCCATCACGCCCATCCATCCGATCCCGTGACAGCTTGACAGGGCCGAGTTAGATCCGCCTCTCCTGCTTAGTGATTACCTTTCTCTCCATATTGGCCAACCACCTACTGTACCTGTATCCATTCTTGAGTACATCTCTTCCAGTACAGCCCACAAAGAGATAGACCAACAGGGTCATGTCTACAGCAGCTTTACACTTGACCACATACTCACAAATTCGCAGAATCAAGGCTCCTACTCTCATCAGGCTGTATCTCCAATGTACATGATTAGACCAAGCATCCGCAAGCAATGCTTTTCAAAGATTTCAGGAGGAGGAATGACATGCAGTGGTTCATCCGTTTTCCATTCAGATGTCGGTTGAGAAGTACTTGGTCAGTCGTTCTTAATACAAGTAGGTAATCTATTTGTGTAAGTTGGTAGAAATACGGCTGTTCGACCCTTGGGTGCCTGAAGGCATACTGCACCGTTGATATCATACCTCTCTACCCATACAGTCACCCCCGACAAATCTTGACTTCTTGACCTGCTTTAGGCGCCAAGGCTGAGCTGTCGCTGCTTTACCATCATCGATGGCATGAGATAGCTATTCACCATGCCAACCCCTACAAGTCCTACATATCCTCGTCTACATTTCTTCTCCCTAAACTTTCGCCTGTTGTCTTCCAGCTCAAGCGGTAACCCCATTCTACTCATCATTACTCGTGTCAATATACAAGGCGCCTCCCTTAAGGGCTGTGGAGGCGTTCCTAACGAGCATGTAAACCGGGAATCGTTCGCCAATCGTGCGGAAGAAGCTGTCTTACGCGACTGCACAGCCAGTGTCGTCGTGGAAACGTGCCTCTATACCTAGACATGTTAGCGAAGCGGCATATGTGTAGGTAAGACAAAGAGGCGACATGCTGATGTCACATTGAACACTGTTGACGCTCCTGTCTCTGAGCATAGTTTCTCGGTTTATATTTACTGACCTCGGAGTGTTCGGACGAGAAGCGTACTTCAACTCCCTGACTATCATGGCTGTTAATGTCCTATTGACCTATCAACAATGGAAAGAGTGACTCACGACTTGACACATCATCTCTATACTCTTTCCGTACCTATGATTGCGCAGAAAGCTCGAGGTTCCGATACCAAGATTGACGCTGTCGACACCACACTATCGCCTTCTTAGCACCCCCCATGTTATAGCATACGTGTGTGAGGATCTTGGCCTGTCTCCAGATATCGGCAATAATATCAAGGACCAGTATTATTAATAGGTACTGACGTTAAGGCCGAGCGAGCAAATATGTTTACAGTCGTCATATGTGTCTTGTGAGCTGACCGGGCTTGTGATCTGATGCGATCGTAGACCATTTCGTATTCGTTCCACACACAAGGATAGTGGTAACCATTGAGACAAACCCTCTATCTGCTGGCAGCAACCTCCAATGCTGCCTCGAGAGCTGGAAAGTCCTGGTCGCCTGCCATTCTTGGCCGAGTTGACCAAGATGATTTAGAGACATCCCACAGCCAGAGAGGGAGTGAGAATTACAGGCAAAGGCTTATAGTGCTGAAGGGCTGGGAATAGAGATGTTCACTGTTATTGGCTAACCTTGAATGCATTGTGAGCTGAGCAACAGCTGTACAGCTACTACAAAGCTTCCAAAGGAACTCTTGCTAAGCACATCAACTCTATACAATATGGCCCTTTCAAGAGCGCCAGCATGAGGGGCGAGGCAGCTGAAGCTGACAACAGATTTGTTTCTTTACTGCAGTACTAACACAGGCAATATGAAACCTACGCGACCTCTAATGAAGTCGCCGAGCATTTGGCACTTCTATGTCAAGAGCATAAAGAGCTGCCAGAACCCAGGCTCACCGACTAATCTCCTCTTACCTGGTGAATATTGTATAAAGCTGGTAAAGCATAGTGTAAATTTAAGTTGTATTGGTACTGAGCAACAGGAGCGGCATTGGGCCTCCCAGTTTTCATGGTAGACTACTCCAGTTATCAGAGTCCTTCCAAAAACCATCCAATCTCATCCTGCCATGCATCGAAAATGCAGGTCATCATCCACATAGTTTTTCCCAGAAACTATTTCATACTACCATGTATCATGTATCACATGTGGTATAACATGTGGTATAGTGTATACTCATCGCCCTCCGTTTCATTTCCAACTGGCAGTTCGCTACTTGGCAGCCCAAACTGTTGAGGCTCCACGCCTATCGTTCTGTTGCCATTCTGCTTCAACATACTGCTGCACATTGACACATGCCATGTTGAACAGTGGCCTAGCATGCTCTGCCACTGACAGACAATTGGCATCACTGACCTCAATTGGGTGGTACTGCTCACCATCCTTCGATGGACGTCCATCTCCAATCGCGCCAAACTCTCCCTTTCTCTTAGAATTTTGGACTTGCAAGGCAATGTCATCTGGCGTAGCCATCAGAAAATCGGCTCCGGCATACCAGGCGCGATTGATCTTTTCGTTGCGAACGTCGAGTTCCTTGGTTGTCCACATGCGCGGCCCAGATATGTAACGAGGCTGGCTGTACTCTTGGGAGAATGCCCAACAATCAGATGTCGAGGCAGGCGTCCAATTCCCGGAGGCTGATTTCATCTTTACTGGATACTGAAAGCCGTTTGTGAAGAGAGAAACGGGTGCCCCGCCAGCCCGTTCCATGCTGGCGCTGGCCCGCAAGTCTTTTACAGATTCTTTGGCAGTTGTAGGTGAAATCAATGGATTCTTGTGTACTGACGAAGCCGTGATTTCAAACGAGGGCTGGTTTGGCACCAGACCCACGGTGTCAATACCTGCTTGACGAAGAGTTTGACGAGTGATCACAAGAACATCGTCATCTTCATCCTGGCTGACATCTTGGCCGGGCGTGTTGGTTTGAAGTGCTTTGAAGGTGGATTCAAAGGTAGAAGGGCGATATTGACGTTGGCCGGGAGGGCCAGCAGTCAGAGGTAGGGGTGGTCCCGATCCAAAAGCAAGAGGCGTAGAGCCGAGCGTGTTGGTGGTACGGACAGAGTTACTACCAACTGCACGGTCGAAACTGTTCAGGCTACCCGGCTGGATACCAGGCGACCTATTGCCCCCAGGATTCCAAAATGCATCGTCGTAAAGTCGGCCAGTGAAATTGGTCTCTGCCAGGGATGCGCGAAGCAAGCTTGGTGAGCTAGCATTGTTCCTGAGCGGGAGGCTACCAGGCCGGTTGAGGGGTGTGGACGGCTCATCGCTACGAGTCGTTGCCTTTAAGCCTGGGCCCGGTTTGAGTCCTCGAAGAAGGGCCTTTTGAGCTCGCTTCTGATTCGGGTTTGGATAAGAAGCCAAGTTGTGAAGAGACTTGACAGTCATGTTCAACAAAGGGTCCATGCTAAGATCACGGTCCTTATCGCTTTCCTCGCTTGGGTCAACATCGGTGAACGTGTCTTGTTCAGCATCGGAAAAGAGGGAGTTGAGTGGGGAAGGGGTTGCTGAAGACCCGAGACGGGGAACCTGAGCAGACATGTTGACGCAGCCGTGGTCTGTCTCGTTCAACGGGCCTGAAGCTCCGTCATAGGGCGTCTGTAGGGGACTGTATTGCTGGAGAGATGAAGGCCGACTGCCAGTCTTGAGGGGGAGCGTTGCAAGGACAGACTTGGGAAGCAGAGACAGTCCAGTGGTGTGGATGCCGGCCGGCCACTTAAGAGAGCGACCTCGCCGAGCAGGTGGCTGCAGTGGTTGAGAGGTGCTGGGATTATACGGTGTCCCAGCTGTGGTGTAGGTAACTTTTGAAGCCGAAGTTGGCGCGGTCGGCGTAGAGGCGATGCTACCAGGAGAGGATAGATCGTCCATGGTTGAATCAGATTGACATGTATTTATTGCCAGAGATGGTAAGGGCGGCCCTCGAGTTGAATCTCAGGTCGATTGAAATATCGGAAGATCTGAGGAAGGTGCTCGTTAGATGAGACTCTTATATCATCCAAGGAAGCGTGATGGACAAGCGGCAGGTCGAGGCTTTTGGGAAATTTAGAGGTGATGATGTTGTAACGAAGATTGGAGGAAGGTGTCAAGGAAGTATATGTGAAAGTAATTCAACAGGCAGCGCAATGAAAACTGGTGCGAAAAGCGACTGAAACTCTCAGGTGTATGTCACCGTCAGGGAGACAATGAACTTGGCCTGCAGCATGAGAAGCAGGGCTCTTTTGCTACAGAAGAGAAAAGAGGGTATCAGGACGAAAGGGATCAAAGAGAAAATGAAGAAAGAGGTTTGTGGGATGAGAAAGGCAAAGAAGATACAAGTAAAAGAAAGTGGAGGGGGAGGTGCGGATAGGGTTCTCGAGGCATGCGCACCTTCCTGCAGCCCGCATTGCACGGCAAGCAGTCGGGCCAGGAAGGAGCCAAAGTGTCCTCAAGCAGAATGGTTTGAACTAAGAAACCTACCAAGATAAGAGGCAATACCTATTAGATCCAAAGAGATGATATGATCCAAGTTTTGAAGATGTAGATATAATAACGTTAGATGCTAGGTCACATGCCTCCTTTTGCAGACGGTGAGTTGGCCAAAGCAACTAAATAAGGAGGATTTGTACGTAGAGGGTGAAGTCTGAAAGTTGGAACATGAACGAGGTGTTTACAACCATTCAAGAGAATGTGAATGCATGCTGAGATGCTCTCTTGGCCCAGCAGTGCCTTGTCAGTGTTCAGGGCTTCTTGATCATGATAAACAGGCGACTCAAAGGCAAAGCGTTATAGACTTCGCTTAAGCATTCTATAGTTAAAACAGTGAATCAAGCCAGACTGGTGTAGCCTAGCAACTAGCTAACACGTGGGAGCACATATAGCATCATGAGAATTCTTAAAGTATAATGAGTGTTATGCAGTTGCTTGCCAAGGCATATGTGCCTAGAGACTCTGGCAGGATAATACAGGACGACGACGAATCCGGAATATAGGTAATGGTCAAGCTTTGGTCTTTGCCTCAGTAGGGAAGTATCTTTAGTAACAACTAGTGGTCTTGGGTTATACTTGGACGACTTGTAAGATTGGTTACACAAAGGATGAGGTGTTTGATCATTCATTATTCTTTTCCCGTACACAAACCGAATCTACTAGCAAAGTCAGAAGCCAACGTCTCGACGTTCAGCCCCTCTCAGCATCCTCTGTCGTCCCATTTTCGGCGGCGGTGTTCTTTGCCTGCAGAGAAGCTCGTGTTCATATTCGCATTTCCTTTCCATCAGTCAGAACAGCCTCCCCGTTGCATCCTAGCCCCTCTTCTTCAGAATGGTCTGTTGCCATTTACGCATCAAGATATGTCCCAGCGAGTTATTCCTGGCCAACAGGACATCCTAGCGTCCTACGTGGCATTGAAAAAAGAATAGCTCACAGCCGAGCAGGCTGGGTAGGAGAAATGAATTAAAACATAGAAGAAAATATTGTGCGTAGCCTCCAAAACTTAGAGGCGAAACTGAAATACACGTTTTGAGGAATACAATAAATAGTAAGCCACATAGAGCCACGGATCATACAGCGAACCAATAGAGTATGGCACTAGATTAGCTAAAAGAACAGTCGTTTCTCGCGGGACGATAATCTCAGAAATAGCAGGGGGCTCGAACGATATGTAGCTGACATCGAAAGAGGCAGAGATAGCCTAGTCAAAGACGGAACCAGCACGGAACCTCACTCGACAGGTTCACTAAAAGCCGCCTGGTGGGTATGCGCTTCCCGGGACCATTCCAGGGCCTCGTCCGTTTCGTGAACTGGGTAGTTGAAAATCAGGTGTGTCCAGGAGCATGTCTTGACGTTGTTGCTGTTGGTATGCCGGTCGTCGATGAGGAGCGCCTTGTTGGTATGGCAGTGGTGGTGGGGGGTTGGGGTTCCAACGGGGATTGACGCCACGTTGCGAAATAGAGGTAAAAGTTGAATGTTCAGATTCGGCCGGGCTTCGAGCTCCAGGATTGTTGGCATGAATATCCTCGTAAATGGGTTCGATGGGAGGGGGTTGGAGGTTGTTGTTTGCTGGAGGGGTCTGGGAGGCAAAGCGGGGATCGACATCCTCATAATAGTCACTGGCTCCAGTTGTAGTGGTCTGTTGCGCGATAGGAGGAGTGTTCCGTCCTGAAACTTCAATCGTTCGGCGGCTTATTCCCTGGGGTGATGGCGCTCTGGGTGAATCCCGGCCATCACCTTGGTTCCATACTGCGCGAGGCGGAGCGTAATGCCTATAAACAAAGTCAATATCTTATCAGTGATTAGCAGGTCGTGTGCCATACTCATCGCTACTGTATTTGCTTCCCTCGCTCATGTAAGTATCATGTCGCTGTGGCATTTGCCCCTGCTGTAAACCGATCATGCCAGCCACATCCGCATCGCTGTCCCTAAGCTGTCCATAGTCTCCTGCTTCATGACGCTGAACTACCGGCGATGCATCCATCTCTACTGCTCTGCCCCCTATAGTGGCAGGCTCAGTTCCTAGCAAGGGCGGCGGAGATTCGGCTCGCGGTAACGATGAATCCGGGCTGTAAGCGATATAGTTGGTCACACTGGGCATTGAAGGGTTCGTCGAGTTGTATCCGTTGGATAGGTCAGAGGGTTGGTTATCATGAGCATAGGTATGACCTGGCGATGGTCTCTGATCGTAAGGTCCGTTGTTGTATCCTGGGGGCGGGGTTGGGCCGGGTCCTCGCATTCCACCTGCGCCATAAGCACCTCGAGCTGGCGGGCCATACCCTCCTCGACCTCCTCTAGGTCCATAGCCAGCCCGTCCTGGGGAGCTATAACCTCCGCGACCTCGCATTGAAGCTCCATAGTTATCGTATCCTCCGCGGCCATGACCCCCCCTTCCACTGCGGTAACTACCTCCGTTTCCTCTTCCACGGGCGCTCATACTGGGCGAGGGTCCTCTCCGAGCTGCATACATATCGGGGACATTATCGACTGGGTTTCCATACTGGTCACGAGACCCTTGCCTCTGTGGACTCCTGGTGAAAGCACCAACCTCACTGACACTGGCCGCTTCATTAAGGGGGACTGGAGATCGGTTTGATGTAGTCCGGCGAGTGAGAGGGATGTTTTCTTCACTGGTTTGATCGCTCCTGTTCTTTTGCTCAAAAGTCGCGAACGATGGGAGGTTATCATGAACACCGTTCCCACCGCTCACCAGGGGCACAGCCGGATGCCTGGAAACTTCGGTCTCAGCTGTTGTCTTGCCTTGAGGGTTTCTATTATAGTAGTTTTCGCCGCTCATTTCGGCATTCTCAGCGATGCGTCTCTGTCTGTCTTTCCTGCTGATCAGAGTGCGGCGCATCGCACAGGTTACCAGTCCGCCCATGGCTACCAGAATGGTGGCGGCGAGAACCAAGTATGAACCCCATGCTAGATGTGGTACAAATAAAAGTACGTCAATCAAAAACGCCAAGAGGCAAATCAAGAAGTCAATGAAGAGGAATATGAAGACGATAAGCAAGTATCTTGTGGAGTGCGAAGGGGCGTGCAAGTGGGACACAGCCGCCATGATGGTCAAGACGAGCGTGACGAGTGCCGCGACCGGATGCACAATGAGAATAGCCGAGAGTGTGTTGCGAACACCGGACGGCAAATCGAAAGCTTGGGTATTGTCCCCGACCAGTTTTGCTGGAAGCAATGTCAGTACTTCATTAAAGGTACCTTTATAGCATGACTGCGAACTTACCCGTATCGTATCCCACCCCGATGCCACTGCATCCCTGGCCATTCTGACAGTAACCAAAGACGCCGTAGGTGACACCACCAAACTCACTTAACGGAATGGCTTCGATGATGGGTGTTGAGATGACAGCGAGTAGAAGCAAAGCAAAAGCCGCAAACAGCAGCAACGTCAATGGTGTCGCGGGCCGTAACATGACTGCGGTGTCCTAAGCGCCTTTGAAAGTAGAGAACAGTTCAACAGAGCGAGCGGCCGACGTCGGACGACGCGGGGACGAGGAAGCGCAAGACTCAGTGACTAGCGCTAGGTTCGAGAATCGTGGTTTCGATGGAAACGTTGGAGAATAACATAGGTGAAGGGGTGAAGGGGTGAGAAGCCGTTGATAGAATAATTTGTGTTGAATATTAGGAGATGTAGCGGGCTCTAGGCTAGTGATCTCGGTCCAATTTCCCCGACAGTTGATACGATTATTCAAAGATTCGTTTCTCCAAATCTCTTGTTGTCAGTTGGTATCCTTCATGCGATCCGAATATTGGTGTTTGTCGGTGAAAGTGGCAGAATGCGGCGCAGTCGCAGAGGCCGAGTCGTAGGTAACCAACCCGTCGCGGTTATAGAGTGGTGAATGAATGAATGAATGGCTTGTATATAAGCAACGGCGAGCCATGCAGGTTGCAATGGAATACCCGATGGGCTCGAGGATCAGAAGTGCCGTCAACCTCTTCCCTCGTGCTGGTGAAGAATGAATGGAAATGAATGGCGGGATGTTGAGATCTGGGATGGATCGAGCAACGAGGGGATTGAGTCTTGGAGTGTAATTGATTCCAAGGTGCCAGCCCTCCACTAGGGTGCCTTGCTCTTCTCTCGAGCTTATCCCAATATGGCTTAGCTGTGCGCCGGGGTAACAGTGGTAGATACCTAGGTAGCCTTTCGGGATTGGGTGGTGCCCGGGTTAGGTGCCCCCAGTAGGCTGGTGTCCATGCTCCCTGGTCCAGGCACAGGGGCCCGTGGGCGGGCTGTTATCAAGACTGAGACGCTGTAAGAATTATGGAGATTCATCAATTGCATTGATTTTAATAAGCTACTGTCCATCTCAATGCTGCTGGTAACACTCTTCCGTCGCATTCTCAGGAGACACATAGTACAGCTTTTCCTCGAGTTGCGCCAGTGGTTTGTATTCGACACCTACGTTACGGGAAAGTTAGTAGTAAGGCCATCTTAGCCACGACTTTAATCTCTCAATCGTGCCATGCTTATTCCTCCAATCCACACACCTCATCACAGCATCTTTTGAAAATGTGAGGTTAGTCTATGTGGGGCTCTACCGTTACAAGCAAGCCCGCCAATCCCACGCGCTGTTGGTGTCATTCTCGGATGCAGTCATACGAACTGTCCAACACTTGTCCTGCCGGTTTTGGCTGCGCTTCTTTGCAACATTACCAAGAACGCGCAAAGTAAGCACGAAACTAGACGCATCGTCTTGGCTTGCAGAAAATATGGTCCAGTTTCTGTCTAATCCTCTCCTGCATCTTCTTCAGATGGGAACAGCAGCATTGCATAGGTAGCCCTCTATCTAAGACGAAGCTAACCAACGACCTGATATTTCCAATCCATGAATAATAACGTACCTTGGTTTTGGTGCTAGGTTCAAGCACAATACATATATGTCAAGCACATAACCTAGCACTTTGAGGACGTGGGAAATTGGATTTTTGTTTTCTTACCGGGCAGGGAGGGAATACCCAAGTACCTAGGCAGGCAGTTGCGTGTCTAAAGTCTCGACCTTGTAAGTAAAAGGCTTAACCCTAAGGTACCTAGTATAACACGCGTCTGCTGTTCCTAAACTTCCCACGCACAATTTCCTCGGCCTGCTTGCCAACATCTTGACGTCCCATGGGTGTCAGGCGGTTATGGGAGCAACACCGTAATTAGGTAGGTATGTTACTGCCACGACCATTAATCTGCGACGGGCCAATGTTCCTTGTGTCTTATGTAGGTGGACCTCGTCCTTGTACTCCCTAAGGACAGACGAATGGTGGCCCAGCTCACCTCCATACATTTAAATATTCCTTTGGCGGTCGCTGTGACAAGCGCGTGGATCAAACTGAAGTGATCTATCTTTAGTTACGGGATTCAATACATCGGCTTTTCCAAACCCAATCATGAAACAGACTGTATCATGCACCACGTTTCGGCAGCATTTACCCTTGAGCCTCACATCCTTTAGGCATTCAGCAATGACTATCATTGATTGTGGCATCGCTTTTTAGTTGTGCTTGCGCATATATTGCATTGTAGTTCGCAACGGCCTATCCGACATCATGCCTGGATTCTAACACCTACTCTTTGTTGTATTATGTCATTCATTCTCTGATGCCCTCCATCCACCAAGTTTAACTCATGTAATAACACAATAATCGCAACAAATCTACTGGATTAGTATAGTTATACGAGTATGTCATGAAAGCGCCTATGCCAATAACTCTTCTTACGACTTTAGTTTATATCCTCAGAGTTGGTCTTCGTTGTAATCATACATACTGGCCTTCGTTATAAGGAGACTAATGGCAATACACCTACATACATACTCGACAACTAACCCTGCCCATCACCGGGCGTTTATACTAATATTATACCTGGGACCAACAATAGTTCCAAGTCATATTCCGGATCATTGTTGTATCTTACTATACTCAACATGTACATTTATTTGCCTATGATCGATATACTACCCTGGAGCTACTAAGCAACCTAGATACTACTACTCTTTAGGGAGATTAACACTGAGCTGGTGACGGTCCCCCTCAAAGCAGATGAATGAGAAGTGCAGTATATCACAACACAAAACACGTTGGGTGCTTTTTGGTTACATGAAGATGTACAGATCGGGAGGAAAGAAACAGTTCATGGAAATAGTAGGCTAATGTACACCAGAGCAGGCAGAGTAGGGCGGAAAGTCGGTATGATTCTGACCCGACCCCACGGAAGGCGGTCGCCAAGAAAGTGGCACAGGATTTTTCACGAGACGTCATCCATATACTTCCAGAGATGACATTGTCTCCGTCTCTTTCTCGAAAAATCTCGTATAACCAAACCAAAACCGCGACTTCATCTTCTTTTAACTCGACCCGTGCTATTGAAGATACATCTCTCGCGCCGCCCATGTCGAGACTTCAGTAGCTGATCACGACCCATGACCTTCAGCATGTTGCACAACGGCATGCTGGGCCCCTCGGTACGCGCTGGGCTGCGATGCAGGCCTACAACTTCCCTCACGTCCACATGTCGAAGACTACAATCTGGGGGCCCGTTTCAGGCCATGCGACCGCCATTGCCCGAGGAGCTTGGTGCTCCCAAACGTGCAGAAGAATATAAACGGGGACGACGATGGGTGCGGCGACTTTTGATTTTATCCGCCGCCGGAGGTGTGATATATATTGGCGACCGTCAGATCTATGCCTCTGGCTTTGGGCGCTCGCTTCGCACATTTGGGACTGGTCTGCTTGTGGCGGTCGACTACAAAATAAATTTCCGACCAAAGCCACTTACAGGCGGGACTGTGAAGGACTTGCATAACCGTAACGCTGAGCGGCTATTCCATGTTCTTCGAACGAACGGCGGACTTTACCTCAAGATCGGACAGGCCATAGCGATGCAGAGCGCCGTGCTGCCGCCTGAATTCCAGCGAATGTTCTCGAGGATGTTTGATGACGCGCCACAGGACGACTGGGCCGATGTTGAGGCGGTGATACGACAAGACTTCGGGAAGAGCGTCGAAGAGGTGTTCGGTGTCAGTTTTACAGGCAGGGATGGGATGGGATTGATGGAGCGTAAGGCCCGGGCGAGTGCTAGCGTAGCACAAGTTCACTGGGCCAGGCTGCCAGACGGCCGGGAAGTGGCCATCAAGATACAGAAACGAGAGATTGGCAAGCAAATATCATGGGATTTATGGGCATTCAAGTAAGTTCAAGCTATTACACACATTCATGCACTCTTACTGACAAGATGATAGGACTGTGGCATGGATATACTCCAAGTGGTTTGATCTCCCGTTGTACAAATTAGTACCCTTCATAACCGAGCGACTTGAGCTGGAGACCGACTTCATCAATGAGGCTAAGAATTCCGAAAAAATGAGGGAGCTGGTTAATGGAGAAAAGACTCTGAAAGGAAGAGTTTACATTCCTACAGTGTACTCTGAATTTACGACAAAGAGAGTTCTCGTAACTGAGTGGATTGAGGGTGTGAGGCTCTGGGATAAGAAATCCATGACGTCCCGATGGCTCGGAGGGCATGGAAACGGGTCACCCGGTGCCGGCAGCCCGTTGCCTAGGGTCAACCTCAACGCGGTTCGGCATGAGCTCCGGACGCGTCCGTACCAGGAGAACCTCAAACCGGAGCGGCAGGAATGGCGGGGCCGACGCGGCCGAGGTGGACTAGGTCTATCTACGCGAGAAGTCATGACAACCATGGTGGACCTTTTCTCCGCACAGATTTTCAAGTGGGGAGTTGTTCACTGTGACCCGCACCCAGGCAATATCTTTATCAGACGTCTGCCCAGCGGCCGAGCAGAACTTGTGCTTATTGACCATGGACTATACGTATATATGTCATCGAAGTTTCGACATGAGTACAGTACATTTTGGAAGGCCCTCATGACATTTGATAACAAGACAATTTCGCAGGTGACGGAAGAATGGGGTATCAAGGCAGCGGACCTTTTCGCAAGCGCGACATTACTCAGGCCTTACGAGGGAGGAGATTTGAGAACTCACAATGGAATCATGAAAGAACTAGAAGGCGAGACACCGGCTGAGCGACACTATGCGATACAGCAGCGGATGAAGCAGGGCATTCGTGAGATACTGACTGATGAGGAAAAATGGCCACAGGAGCTTGTTTTCATTGGTCGCAACATGCGAATCGTGCAGGGAAATAATCAATATCTGGGCTCGCCTGTCAACCGCGTCAAGATGATGGGTGAGTGGGCAAGTCGCAGTCTGTTCGAGGACCCCAACTTGCCACTGAGGCAACGCCTGCGAAATCGTTGGCGCCACATTATCTTCAAGACAGTCATGGCAGCGTCAGATATAGCCTTCTACATATTCAAGGTACGCCAGTGGCTAGGTTTTGGAGGTGGAATGGAGGATGAGATGGAGAAGCGCATGAAGGATGTCGCGCAAGACTTTGGTATTGAGCTCCAGCACGACGTTTTTGAGGGCTAATAAGCCTCTGTCGTGGGTCGATTGCCTGATTAACTTGCTCCATGTACACATGACGAATTTTCTTCTCTATGTATAAATATTGTACAAGTTAGATAGACCGACGACGAAGGATTGGGCATTGTTTTTAGCACAGGCGTCCAGAGGTTCTAGAGATAGAGTCTGTGGCAATACTGGTACACTAGAATTCGAAACATCCAACATCAATGCTACTAAGAGGAAATAGAAAGAAATGACAGTGAGAAGCCTTTCCTTACGTGGTACGGCTCGCGCGTTCCTGGCAGCAAATGGAGATGTCAACATCTAATTCACTTATTCTGGTTTGTGACGCTTGGCGCCACGGACAATGGCTGTAACGCGATCTCCAAAGGTACCTGGCTGAGGAACTGGCTGGTTACCGGTCATAGGCGGTGGCTTACAATGCTTAACCCTACGTGAACTTGTCAACGCACTGAGGCTCAAGTTATTGCTTAGCAGAGCTAGCATCGAGGGTTGAAGATGAATCTATAAAGAGGTTCAGATCCGACCTACCTTAGCTGGGCAGTCATCGCTGCTTTACTTTGAGCAAAGGTGATTAGGCGGGTGTTTAGAGCCTGAGCAAAAGCGGCGGTGCTGACTAGCCAGGCCCGAATGCTACCTAGTAGTAGGTACTAAGTCTCCCAGCTTTCGTGGAAGATTAGGTACTTAGGTACCAAGATACGTATCGAAATATATCTGAAATCGAACTAGCCTCGGAAAACATATTGTTTCTTCGGTTAGATACATGAACAACCCTGCAATAATCACACTGGTTAGGTATGTTTGATTGCCTTATTTTCTCTAGCAATGCCGTTGTTGCGACTGGATGTATCTTTTGATATCGCTACTCTACTATAGGGCCCATGTTACCTCGGGACCTAAGATGAGGCTTTAATTCTTCTTAGACGAATGCAGCTGGTGGAGTCGTTAATTGACACATGATCAGCACCGTGTACCTGCATCAGTGGGCCTTTCCGATAGAGGTTAAAGTCAGGGACCTCCAGGCCAGCCCCAAGAAGAACTTGTACATATGAGAACTTTAGAATCACGCACGACTTATGATTTGAGCAGTCATGGATCCTTTGCGTTATATTGGCGGGGAAGCGTCCCCACTCGCTACTGTCTCCACAACCCAGGATTGAGAACTACGGCTTTCACGACGGTCGTGTCGCGAATGGGGTACCTAGTATTTAATGGTACAGCGCTGTAAAGCAAACCAGGAGATACCTGTTGCTTTCTCACGGCGAGGCAGATAGAGCTGATAATTGCGCCTTTATCCCGACTACCTATCTGGGTACCTATACATTGTGCATATCTTATTAATAACGGAGTCAAGTCCCTATTCGGATTTCCGCTTCCCCCTAACCCCCCTGACCCTCTTCAAGCATCCAGTCAGCTTGTTTTGGACCCTGCGCCAGCACTAGTGCTGCAGAAAAGAGCCGGCGAATCATGTCGCCTCTGGCATGTTCTAAAGGTTCGCACCCGGAACTGTCTCAGAGTAAATGCGCCCAAGGATTGTGACGCTTGATAGGTGCCGTTGGGCGGCAGTGATGCATTACTAGGCCAAAACGTAAAGAAAAGCAGAGATGGGGTGGTCAGACTCTACGTGCTGTGTGACGAAGAGTTCTGGTGTTTTTACTGCTACATGTGCTTAATGGAGCCCATACAGTCACAGGCGCCTTGGTTCGGCTTGTGTTTCCCAGTGTTTGTTTTAAGATAGATAAGGAAATGGTTCGTACATAGTATCCGCCACATGTAGCTATCCATGGACTCAATGGCTTCATAAGCAACCATCAGTACCTGATCCTTGAGTGTGGTTGCTGGGTACTTTTGGGTATCTGCTGTCCAAGCTCCTTAAAAACCTTTAATCTCGACTCACTGCTGTACAGTCCATCGACCTTCGATTAACTTGAATCCATCAACCAATCAACCACCCCAGTCTCTTCGAAACGAGCTTGGGCCTTGCAAACAGCTCCCCAACTCACGCGCATCAATCCTGTTTCCGTCTCACGTTGCAAATCAGTAACACGCTACGAATCAAGGCAGGGAAGGCCAGACCCAGCACGTCCAACTCATTTCCCTTTTGCAAATTGGAAACCACTCTAATCGAACCCCTCGACCTTCTTCTTTCTTGCTCTCTCCACTGATCTCTAACATCCACTACCGACAATTGGCGGCTCTCCCCACAAGGAACACACACGCTCTGGACCTATTCCACGCCATACCATTTTCTTTACCCTCTTCTCCTGTTCCTGAATCGCTACCTACTGTGGCTGATAGAGGCCCGAGACAGAAAATCATCCGTCTTCTACGTGCTGTCAGCGCGACGCAGCCATCTCCGTCTCCTCTCAACCCGCTTTGACGCTCGGTGGTCATTCGAGCTATCCACAAACCACTGACTATCGTACGCCCACACTCCTCTCCGTCTCGATCGTTCCCATTGCTCCTCCACTCTCGACATTTTGTAATCTGTTCTCGACTTGACCTGGCTTGGAGTCGCCTATTCGGTCGCTGTTGCCATATCCTTGCGACTTAGCCCCCCGCCGCTTCCACGTGCTCCGCACCCTCTTTCACGCTGCCCGCTCATGCCCTTTTGGGTTGTCGTCTCCTGGTCGCGAATCTTCTTCCTTTTCATGATCCTTTCCCTAGAGGATGAACAACGAGCAGCCTCGTCGTACCAGTTTTGGCATGTTGCTTCGACGCAGTAAGAGTGGTGATCTGGGCAAGGGCGGCCGCAAGGCGCAGGCTCTTAGGGAGGCCGAACTTGAACGCCAGCGCCAGGCATCTGCTACTCGCATCGCTCCCAAGTTGCCCGAGTTCGCCAACCATAGCGAACAGCTTTCCAACTCTTTTGGCCCCGAGTTACGCCCCGAATCCCCAGTCAATGTTCCTCGATCAACAGACTACTCTTCCATTCGGCCCTCAGCCGAACACCCACGAGGCTACAACGCTGCTGCGCATGCCGCTGTGCCTGTTCCCCCGCTACCCAATGGCGGATTTGATCCATATGCCAGAACCGAGAGCATGACGAACCGCGGCCGATACAGCTATGCCAGTAGTGCTATCAGCACGGTCAACAGTCCTCGTCGCGTTCGCAGAAGAAAGGATCCCACGCCACTGAAGTGAGTCTCTGCTACTGCACCTTGCTCCTTTCAATCGGGTTCGCCTTGGTTTCTGAGCAGACACCACTGTTCTCCGATTGCATTCCTTCTCTTCGACCATGTACTGATAGTGTCATTAGCATCCTGGTCATTGGTACTCGTAATGCTGGCAAGACCTCTTTTCTTGAGTTTCTCAAAACAGCACTTGCTCTTCCACCCAAGAAGCGGGCCAAGAAGGGCGATGAGGAGATACCCCAGAACCGCAACGCTCCCTCTGGGAACTTTATTCCTCACTACCTCGAAACTGAGATTGATGGGGAGCGTGTCGGTCTCACTATCTGGGACTCCGAAGGCCTGGAAAAGAATGTAGTCGATCTTCAGCTTAGGGAGATGTCAGCCTTTCTTGAGAGCAAGTTTGAGGAGACCTTTGCCGAGGAGATGAAAGTTGTGCGTTCCCCGGGCGTACAAGATACCCATATTCATGCAACTTTCCTCGTCCTGGACCCTTCTCGTTTGGATCGCAATATTGCATCCGCCAGGAACCCTGCCATCAATGGTCAGCAGAACGGCCACCTTGGCGCCCGCGTTCTCGGTAGCCTCGATGAGGAACTTGACTTGCAAATTCTTCGCACCCTTCAGGGCAAGACTACAGTGATCCCGGTCATTGCCAAGGCTGATACTGTAACCACAAAACATATGAATGTCCTCAAGCGGAGCGTTTGGGACAGCATCAAAAAGTCTGGTCTCGACCCTCTAGAGGCTCTTGGAATCGATGACGAAGACGAAAGCAGTATCTCATCTGAAAGGATTACCGAGGAAAATGAAGACGAAGAGTATGATGCCGAACAGCCCCAGACGCCTGAGAGCCAAGATTTCCCATTGCAGGGCCAACGAGAAAGTCCGGCAGCTTCACCGAGTTCCAAGAGGCTTTCTACCAGCTCCATTCGACGACATAAAGCACAGGAAGAGGCTAAAGAGAAAGAAGACGAGATCCCCTTCTTACCACTTTCCATTATCAGCCCAGATTTGTATGAGCCAGGTATTATCGGTCGACAGTTCCCCTGGGGATTTGCCGACCCTTATAATGAGGAGCATTGTGACTTCCAGCGTCTCAAAGAGTCAGTCTTCAGCGAGTGGCGCGCCGAGTTGCGTGAAGCCAGCCGAGAGCAGTGGTACGAGGGATGGAGAACAAACCGGCTTAAGCAGAGGGACATCCCCTTTCGCCATCGATGATGAGCGACAAACGAGTGCAATGTGCTAGTCTACGCAAGGGAGTACTTACTCAATCCTCTTACCTGATTAGCAAGACACATGGCCAGTTCAAACATGTCAATACCCTTTACGACATGTACGGAACACGCCCAACTGCGACTATCTTTCTTTGCTTTTATATTACCTTCACGTCATATCGGTTTTCGAAAAACTGCAGCATACCCCTTTGTCATCTTGTTATATCATTTTCTGAACTCACGAGGAGAAGCGCCGCTCTTGGCGGCCAGGAATTACCTCCATTCGTTTTCACGGCTGATACCCCTTTTGATGAGACACTTCATCCCCCCAAACGCATGGCTTTTAACTGTTGGACCAATGAACGAGCCAGCCTTGAAGGCCTCATCGATTGCTCATGATATTTTCCTTCTATTCTTCCCAAAAAAATCTTTTCGAACGGTGGCGTTTGTGCCAGCGGCCTCGACGCAAGAACACTTTATAAGGACTTCGCCATTGTCCCGGCTTTGCTATATTCCTCACGCTCGTTCTTTTCAGGCCTGCACCTCCTAGAATGCTTACTTGACTTGCGAGCTAAGGGGCTTTTAACAACGGCGGCCTATGTATCAAGGCTCAACACAACAGCCCTTGAAGACATAGAGAGGAAGTAGTGCACAGAATGCAGGAATGTATGAGCTCATTTGGCGGCGTTGCTGTAGACTTATAACTGTCCGGGAGAAGACGTTTTTTTCTTTAGTCATTTTCTTTACTAGAAATCCGTTGATGTTCTTTCTCCAACAAGATAAATGTGCAAGTATGATTATCGTGACCTAATTATATTCTGAATGCCTATTTGTGGTGGCAGTAAGCTATCATGCTCAATACCGACGGTTCCATTTAAACGAACATCGGATTTTGATCAAGACAAGCACAATGACCACCTCCGGTCGCCTGGCCCTCTGTACGGCCTGTCTGCCTCAAGGATCAGAATGGTGTAGATTCCATTGATGGGGGTCGGAGCTCTGTGTTAATAGGGTTCCCCTCATCATCAATATCGGCTTCGCTACGGTAAGGGTTCTTTCCGACACCCTTTACAATATCGCATTCCTTTTTCCCCAGAACGACATGATCGAAGCCTGGAGGGAGGGGTAAATTTGTTTTGAGATACTCAACCTTCATGTTCCGTGCTTTGTCACGATACGCCTGTTGATTTCGCGGGTGTTCAAACAGCTTGCCATCCTGAGCTTCCATTGTCGACCAGTGGGCAAGGTGTTTTCCAACAAGATTTACGAGGACACCGGCGTCTTTGTCGCTCCAGGGGACGCGTTGTCGCGGCCCCTGCCGTTGTGAATCTAGCATGCGTGCGTTCTTTGTAACTTGCGAGGCGTACTGCCTTATGGCCTGGAAATTAGGTATCGAGGGCGGTGGCGGTTGAGGAACGTCTTGGGAGCTTGCATCTTGTGACGCGTCCTGTTCGGAAGCTTGGTAGTCAGATTCAAATAACGGTGGAGGATGAGAGACCTGCTTTGGAGGTCGTGGTGTTGACTCTGGCCTGGCTGGTGGGGGCATGCGACGTTTTAGTTCTTCGCGTCTCGCTGGGTCGATATTGCGAGTGTCGGTCTCGAAAGGATCTTCTCCGTCTTCTCCCCCAGCAGATCGTGGCCGTTTCTGCCCTAGGCTTTCAGCATTTCTGCCATGCGAAACCAACCTATAAGACCTTGCGGGGGGGAAAGGACTACCACCGATAAGGTCTGCATTCGTGTGGTTGCGATAATCGCGAGGAGCCCCTGATCTGGATCCTGCAAGTTGGTTAGACGGGGGGATGGCACTGCCTGCTCGGCTCCCTCCACCTTGCAGAGCGCGGATGGACTTTTGATCGACGAACAGACTAGGTCTGAGCAACATGTTAGTATATCACTCGGTTATAAGAGAGGACGGCTTACTCTGCTTCTAAAGTTCCTGCACGGACGATAGATTGTGACTCGGACCCAAAATCGACTTGACTGCCTTCCACATCCTGCTTGGTACGGTATGGAGATCGGGGTTCAGTACCACGCACGCTCTCTCTCTCAACGTATGTCAGGATTTTGTATAAGCCTCTCAAAGCAGCTTGAAGATCTGCCACCAGCTTATGCAGAGGATATAACATCTTAAGCCGGGAAACCCCACCGTCCTTCTTGTTCGTCTTAATGATCCCGATGATCTGGGCAATGCGTGATGAGCAAAGTTTATCTGCCTCACCGGGCTCATCGGCCGTGCCACCGAGGTTCTTGAAGTGCTCGCCAGCGAAGAGCTTAGCATAATAATGATCCCGCTCCTGATTGCTGTTGAATTCTACATCATCCATGTCTTCACAGAACCAAGATGCAAGTGCTTGTCGATAATCGATGTGGTTCTCATCACTGCCATGAGATAGAGTCTCGACACATAACCAGGTACGAAGATCTAACGTGCACTCAGGGTGTTGGAACATATTTTCAGATGTAGTGAAGAACGCAGGCAACACTTCGTTAAGAGCCTGTAGAAAGGGGAAAATTTCCGAGGGGGCATCGTGTTGGGCATCATAAAGTCTATCCAAGGCTGTCACCACATTGGTGCGCGCAATTTGAGTAACCATAACGTCCTGGTTTTGAGAAGATGGATCGTTTAAAAAGTGTGCCCAGTCAATGAATGGCTCCGTGCTAGGCTCATCGAGCCCGCCGTACTCGGTTCGAATATCGTAAAAAGCGCGTCGTTTAATGCTCAAACATCCTTCAAAGACGTCTTGGTCAGGATCTCTTTGCTCGATGCATCCCAAAAGGCTATCGGCGGCCCTGGCAAGATCCGGAACGCTAAGCTCCAGGATTCTTTGTCGCGTGTCGTTGGCTTCCATAACAATCTTGAGCTCCTCATTATGGCTGTCGGACTTCTCAAACTGATCGACTGGCTCTCCGTTTTGTGTCTCATCATAGAATTCAGTTTCATCATCAGGTCTTTGTGGCTCTGATGGGATACTGGGACTGCCTCGGGCGTAAGATGGAGCATTACGTCGGGCAGCTGGATATCGCTGAAGGCCCCTTTTGATGGTTTCTGGTGGGGGCTGAGCGGTGCGCGTTACGCGTGGTGTTGATATGGGGCGAGCTTGATTTTGTTGCTGAGTGCTACGCGTCACCCTCTGCGGTTGAGGGTTGGCAGGTGGTTGTTCCGCGCGCAGTGCGGCACTACGAGTGTTCATGATGTGTCGTGAAGATGGGTGGACATGTGAGGATGTGATGGAGAAATTCTAGGGCCTTCTGATGCATGTAACATTGCTGCTATTCATGGCTTGATCACCCAATGAAAGCTAATCCTAACCCTAACCCTGCGATAGTGGGGCAGCTGTGCAGTTGTTTGGGTTGCTGTCTTGTTAAAGCTTATAAAGGACGGCGTGATTGTCCTCTTTAGTTAACTGTCGCTTCGAGGGGTAAATTGGAACTTTCGGAGTGTTTGTTCGTCGCCAGGAATCTAACCGGACCTTTGACAATTGCTTTAAGCTGTCATTCAGCCCTTCCTCGTAGATTACCAGCGTTCCAATCTACGCCGTCTTCTTTACAATACCGACTCTTTGAACATGATCATGCCCGAAAAGTCCAACGAGATAGGCTATTCTTGTAAAAAGGAGGAACAGCTGAGAATGATTTCAAAGTTATTAGAAACACGAGGCTCTGAGATATAGCGATCATGGTGTCTCGGCTTACCGTCATCGCAATGTTACCCCAGGCCATGGCATTCCACTTCGCAGGGCTCGTGATTCTTTCCCAGCCGAGCCCATAGGAGCTGAAACCAACATGTCCGACATCTCCAAGCAACAGAGCAATGAGATACGCTCGGACAACCTTGATCTCAGTTGTCGTTGACAGGATTGCGATCCCAATGAACGCCAGGAGGAGATACAGATTTCCTAGCTGCCAGGTCACTATGATACTGTGATCAGAAGCCAAATTGTCAATGCCAATGCCATCCTTCCTAGGCGCCTGCTCTCCGATGAACCAAGCTGGGTCAATAACGGCACCAATAAAGCCAGCAACCCTGTGTGAGGTGTGAGTATTCATATGGTTGACTGATGAAATGGAAGGCTTTTGTGTAATATCTTACAAAGAAATGGGCTCGATAATGGTGAACACTAGGCGTGGAAAGGTTGGAAGAGAAGATGCCATGATTGTGAATTGATAAACGAAGCTATAATTAAATACATATGCACGAGAAAGAGCAATGTTCGCCCACCGCTTGGATGGGGGAACGGGAAGTGCCGGTAATAAGGTTAGGTACCTAGCTCCGGCATAACCCAAGCACCCGACCCCTCTGGTCGCTGGTCTTCAATGTGGCGATTTTCACGTGTTACCAACAAAGAAACGAGTGAGACCACCACCGACTATTGTGAACCAGTTCCCCATTATCATGCTCAACATGGCGTTCTGAGCTTTCTGCCCTTGCCGACAGCTCATGCAGCTCCCCTTCCTTCTCATTTCCTTTCTCCCTTTGCCTTCTAATATCGCATCCTCTTGCGCGTGTACTCGTTCCTCCGTCGCCGTTGACTTATCCTCAATGTCAATGTGCCATCCGATATTCGAGTGCCCACGATGGCCACAATCGAGCCACGCTTGATTCACCTGCTCAACGAGCCGACGACACCGCAAACACCCCATGCCAATCTTCCCCCGCTCCATTCTTTACCGTTTCCTACGGCCACAGATCGATCTTTACCCCCACTCGAACCGGACTCGAACCAGCGAAGCGACAGACCAGCAGCCGACACACAATCTGTCGCCAACGCTGCTGGTTCCATACATCTGGCTAGCGACGAGGGCACTTTCGATCATCGTAAGGAGGTAAACTGTCAAGATGGGAAGCCAGCGTCAGCTTCCGGAACGTTTCCGTTGTGTGTAGCCCCAGACGACCCTGAAGTTGGGGAATCGTCCAATTCGATAAGTAGGATACTAGATGACAGTCTCGATATTATCGATGATGCATCCAACAAGAAACGACATCGTGGCCTTCATGTCAAGGATGACTTTGTACAACTTCCTCAGCCGCTCAAGAAACAGAAAGCTGCCCTGCCACCGATGATCAATGGTCTCCATGAACCTCCACCGCACGCTGCTCTGTTCCCGCCCATATCATCCCCAACATTCAATGCCAAGGATGGATCGCAGATGAAGAAGATGCCTGAGTTTACTCTGGCATCTCAAGAAACCGACCAAAACTCCAACGCCAATAAGGCTAGGAAACGGACTACGAAGCCAAGACGGAAGTGGTCTGAGGAGGAGACAAATCATCTCTTATTAGGTGTTAACCGACATGGAGTTGGCAAGTGGACAAGCATTCTTGAGGACACCGACTTCAAGTTCAATGATCGAACTGCCGGCGATCTCAAAGACCGGTTTCGGACTTGCTGTCCTGACGAGCTTCGCAAGTCCAACAAGTCGTTTGATCTAGACTCGCCATTATGTTCTGGTCGAAAACAAAAGGGCAAAACAGATGTGCATCTAGAAAAGATACTGATAGATGGAAACACTGCACCAGCAAAAGATACAACCTCAATCTCGCAACAGGACATTGATACAACCCCTAAACAAAAGAGGAGCCGGGCACACCGCAAAAAGATGGAGGATCTTGCAGAGCTTGGCATCCGTGGGCCTTTCAAAAAGTCTCATCGCCGTGAACGTCGACCTTTCACTGAACAGGATGACTCGGAGATTCTCCAGGGGTTAGAAATTCATGGTCCTGCTTGGACCAAGATCCAACGGGATCCACGCTTCCATCTTTCCAGTCGGCAACCGACAGACCTGAGGGACCGAGTGCGCAACAAGTATGCCAGCGTTTATCAGCGTATAGAGAAGGCCAGTTTCCCGACAAAAGAATCGAGTCGAGGGAACGATGTTATGGAGCCGTCAGTGAGCATCTCGATTGAGAGCACGTTAAAGTTGTCCAAGGCCCAGACCCTTGAACCGCAAATGAACCATTCGACATCGCGTGAGGACCTTCCTCGGTGGCCGGCACTCCAAAGAATAGACACATGTGATGTCCTGGGTACAACTCAGCCTTTCGAGTTTGGCGAATCGGCTGTACCTCAGTTCATGGGGGGTGAAATGGACATCTCACGTCTGTTGCTCGACGATGCAAAGCAATCGCCAGCGAATTCACGTTTCGGTGCTGAAGGAGTCCTTGGCCTTTCTGCGAAGCACTAGCTGGCGGAGAAGAAATCACTCAAAGGAGGGAAGGACTCAAGAAGGTAGTATAAAATAGTGCTGCTATGTATGTGATGAAACGCAGAATGTTCTGTACTAATGTTTATGAGGGTTCCAATGACGGGACAGGAGTTGGGACATTAATTTGCCATACGGCCTTGGGCGTACGTAGATTCTGAGGCACGGTAGTGAGCGAAACCAGACAGCATGTGCTGATTGTCGGCCACTTGTGTCAGCCTAGTAGCATGCTTTGGCGCTTAAAGGAAGGAAAATGAATTGCCTCACTGGCAGAGGATTGTTTTAAGAAAAGTTTGTTAACTAGGTATTCCGATTTTATTAGAGGTCTGTGAAGCCACAGAGTATTCGGCTTCTGTATGTCAGTCTGAAAGCTACTTTACCTACCAAGGCATTTTGTGATATTTCCGTGAAACGAAAATCCCTTGATGCCTTGCCAAGAACACCAAACCAGAAACCAACCACGGTTGAAGAGAGCTACCTACCACCGAGGAGGACAGACTCAACCACTTTACATCGGCCCCACAACAACCTGGAGAGTACGTATCTAGGGCACGAAACCCCCCGGTCACTAGCGCTGCCCACTAGCCTCACGAAGAAAAAAAAGTATCCGGTCCATCCTTTCAGCTTCGTTTCTCGTTAGCAGGTCTCTCGTCTATCCTCCTCATCACCGCCGACAAACCAGCCATTCGACACCATGGCCCGCGGAATGTGAGTAGAATTCTTGGAAGAAATTCATTACCGCCATCACGGAAACGATAATGAATTGCACCTCTCTCCCGCCGTTGTGTTTGTGAGGAACAAGCCCCTGACCGTCTCAATAGCAAGAAGCACCAGAAGCGCCTCAGCGCCCCTTCGCACTGGCTGCTTGACAAGCTGTCCGGCACCTACGCTCCCAAGCCCTCTGCCGGTCCTCACAAGCTCCGCGACTGCATGCCCCTGATCGTCTTCATCCGAAACCGACTCAAGTATGCTCTCAACTACCGTGAGACCAAGGCCATCCTGATGCAGCGACTGGTCAAGGTCGACGGCAAGGTCCGCACCGATTCCACCTATCCCTCCGGCTTCATGGACGTCATCACCATCGAGAAGACGGGCGAGAACTTCCGCCTCGTCTACGACACCAAAGGTCGATTCACCGTCCACCGAATCCAGGCCGAGGAGGCCGAGTACAAGCTGGGCAAAGTCAAGCGTGTTCAGCTTGGTCGCGGTGGAATCCCATTCTTGGTCACGCACGATGCACGAACGTAAGTTCTGTCAGACATCATTCAGCCGTTGGATCAAGCTTTGGTCGATTCAAGTCACCCGACAAGACAGGAGCTTTATTTAACGGCTGTATGTACATCCTGAATGCCCCTTTGCTAACGCAGACTTTTTCCAGCATCCGCTACCCCGACCCTCTGATCAAGGTCAACGACACTGTCAAGATTGACCTCGCCACTGGCAAGATCACCGATTTCATCAAGTTCGACACCGGTGCCGTTGTCATGGTCACTGGTGGTCGCAACATGGGCCGTGTTGGTGTCATCACTCACCGTGAGCGCCACGACGGTGGTTTCAACATCGTCCACGTCAAGGATGCTATTGACAACAGCTTTGCCACCCGTGAGAGCAACGTTTTCATCATCGGCCAGGACAAGCCGTGGATTTCCCTGCCCAAGGGCAAGGGTGTCAAGCTCACCATCGCTGAGGAGCGTGACCGCCGACGCGCTTATGCCCTCTCTCACTAAATTGGGATTTGCGATGGGAATGAAAAATTTGGCATGTGGACTGGAGTCTCGGATTTGACGTTTGCTTTGCGGCTTTAACTACCCTGGAGATAGCCAGCCCCCATAAGGCTACGATAAAAGATGAATTTGAGCCAAATACGCAGTGTCGATTCCGCACAGTTGCTATTCCTTGGGGTGACGTCTGAAGTGAGGTGGAGCAGCTGCCGTGTTATCATCCCTGGAGATTTGACGATGTGAAGACTGTGACACAAGAGTAGTAGGCCATCAACTTCCACCTTTTGGCTATGCCATATTCCCATGTCAAAATGCCATGTTGTCAGGCGGTGGTCCTTGTTCCTGCTCGTAGCAGCTCAGCCTAAGATATCGACGCTTGACGCGGTGTTTAAGCTGGCAAGGCTAATATGAGTGGTTTGTTATGGTATTAAGCTTGCAGAGGCCCTTTGTCAACTTTACGGTGTATGTTTGTATGTGACACATTTGGCTGACCGAGGTGAAGCAATTTGTTCACCCCGCGTCTACCTCATTTCACCCGCTTTTAAACCCCCAAACTGACATCAAGATTTAAATGTGTTCGCTTCCCCACACCCTCCCACGGTCGGCTTGCTGGCCGAAGCGGGGAATTGAGGCAGTTCAAGGCCATCGAGTTGTGGTTATGTACAGGGTTGGAAGCGTATGACTAACGGGAACTGTAGCGCCCGTCATCCTCATCGGCCGTGCCATGTTGAGCTCAGGCAGCTTCCATTCTCGGAGGTTAGTAGATTCGATGATTTGGATCTCATACACGCTGTCCCTGTAATGTGTATGTGTGTACCACGTGTGGAGAAGAAAAGAAGCAATCACCAGTCAAATGCTTGGTTGAGACTCATCCATCCATCCATCCAATTTCTAGTTGGAGTAAGACTGCACACACACACGCACAACGCTCACGGATGGATCGCACACCCACTCTTCGTCTACAGCGTTGACCCGCTATGCTTGAAGAGCCATTTTCCTAGTCTACTGCAACCGGTAGCGATGCGATACGGGATTGCAAGCGAAACAAATGCTTGGAACAGAGGCTGGACATCCATTTCCCGGCCGTGCCCCACGTACGCCCACGATGTTGCCCATGACTACTTATAAGTGAGAGCCAGCCCCATCGTGGCCATTTCCGGTTCCGGATTCTGTTAGGATTCTGCTCGTTCTCTAATCTTACTCATCTATTTTACTTGGCCCGGTTCAGCCTCCAAGGTTATACCTCGTCGAGTTTTGTTCGTGCCAAGGAGGAAGATAGCTTTCGGGTACCAGATCGATTCGGTTCCACATTGTGGTCGACTGCGGGGGACGGGACATTCTTTTTGGTGGAACAAGTCGTGATTGACCGTCTCATCCCATCTCCATGTTTCTTAATAGAACCTCTGCTCGAGCTCTTCTGAGCCGTCGTGTTCAGGGAGTGGGCATTCGCCGGGACTTCAGAACCTCTTGTCGCGTTTATGGTTCCGAGACAACAGCAACTACTCCAAGTGGCCCAGCCAAGCCGTCAGGATGGTCCCAACAAGGGGTTTGGGCAGTGGCACTTGGAGCTGGAGCTCTTGGATGGGGACTTGCCAGCTTCCGTGGCGATAATGACACCAAAGGTTCCTTTTGGGATCGATCAACTGCATCCCATTATGCTACGCTGTCTGAAATGGAAAAGGTGGGTTGTCCATAATCGTCTGAGACTTTGAGCCTAACTCTAAGAACAGGCTGTCAAGCAAATTGAAAATGAAACCGGAGTAGAAGGCATAATATCGACAGATCCCGAGGACCTGCTAGCACACGGTTATTCTGAGTGGTCGACTGTCAACCCTGATACCTTGCCTGTGGCTGTGGCATACCCCCGAACGACGGAACAAGTGTCTGCAATTGCTCGCATCTGCCACGAGAATCGCATTCCCATCATTCCATATTCTGGGGGCTCAAGCTTGGAGGGCAACTTTTCTGCCCCATACGGAGGAGTCAGTGTGGACTTTGCGTATATGGACAAGATTATTCAGTTTAACAAGGATGACATGGATATTGTGGTTCAGCCCAGCATCGGCTGGCAAGACCTGAACGCGAAGCTGCTGCAAATGGACAGCGGCCTATTCTTTCCTGTTGACCCTGGTAGGTCCTTGAAAAAGGGGAAGCCATCTCGCCGTTCCTCGACTGACAAGCTTCCAGGACCATCTGCAAAGATAGGAGGCATGATTGGGACGAACTGCTCTGGCACTAATGCTGTGAGGTACGGCACGATGAAGGATTGGGTGATCAACCTGACTGTGGTCCTCTCTGATGGGCGCATCATAAAGACACGGAGAAGACCGCGCAAGTCGTCTGCTGGATACAACCTGAACAGTCTATTTGTTGGATCCGAAGGCACTCTCGGGCTTGTTACAGAAGGCAAGCTATGAATTTCACCTCTCAGGGGATCTGGTTTGACATCCGCTAACATCCACAGCCACGCTCAAGCTGGCAGTTATTCCGGAAGAGTACTCGGTCGCCGTCGTCACATTCCCAACTATTCGCGATGCCGCGGCCGCAGCAGCTGGTGTCATGCAGACAGGCATCCCTGTTGCGGCGATGGAGATTATGGACGAAGTTCAGATGAAAGTTATCAACCTTGGCGGTGCTACGAAGCCTCGTATCTGGAAAGAAGAGCCAACCCTATTCTTCAAGTTTTCAGGTACCAAGGAGGGTGTGAAAGACAACATCAATCGGGTGAAAAAGATTGCGGCTGGTAACAAGGGCGGCAACTTTGAGTTTGCTCGGGATGCTGCTGAGCAGCAGCTGCTCTGGTCTGCCAGGAAAGAGTCGCTTTGGTCTATGCTCTCTCTGCGTCGGAGCGGTGACGACGTCTGTAAGTATCTGCTGCCATTGAGGAGCTCTCGATTCCAGTTGTGCAACCACTGACATTTTGTTCCAGGGAGCACAGATGTAGCTGTTCCCTTTAGCCGGCTAGCTGACATTATCGAAGTGAGCAAGAAAGAGATGGATGACCTTGGCCTCTTTGCTAGCATCCTTGGCCACGTCGGTGATGGCAACTTCCATGAGAGTATCATGTATAACAAGGAGGTGCCGGGCGAGCGGGCCAAGGTGGAGGCCTGCGTCAAGAACATGGTGAAGCGCGCACTCGACATGGATGGTACCTGCACGGGAGAGCACTCTATCGGCTGGGGCAAGAAGGAGAGTCTTCTATGGGAGGTTGGACCAGAGACGCTAGCGGTCATGGCCGCAGTCAAGAAGGCGCTCGATCCAAGATGGGTGATGAACCCTGGCAAGATCATAGATGTACCGTGGGAGAATACCGCGTATCCTGGGGCGGACAGAGCTGTGACGCCGAACCGAGTGGTGAAGAATCTGGTCTGACGAGGCAGTGTGCTTTC
Organism: Fusarium sp. NRRL 66182; assembly: GCA_013266265.1. NCBI lineage: Eukaryota > Fungi > Ascomycota > Sordariomycetes > Hypocreales > Nectriaceae > Fusarium > Fusarium sp. NRRL 66182. The sequence goes on from JABFAK010000296.1 coordinate 35,463, forward strand.
AGGTTTTGTAGCACAAAAGGACTCACAGGTGCGGGCGTCTTTTAGATGGCGGTTGTATAAATACACGGCAGTATGCTTCCTTGTCATGCGCTGTGTTTGTCGGAGCCTATTCATACAAACAGTTGTACAAGGATAGCACGGCTGCCAATCTTCTTCTACTGCTTATAGGTACCTGTATGAGAGGGATACAAATCCAGAGCTTTGATTTGGTAGAGGGAAGCGTAGCACGATGGGTGCATCCTTTTTGTGCAACGGAAAACACTGGGACAAGTACGCTATTACTCCAGCATCCACGATCACGCTGTTTGGAAACCGTAGGCATGAATGCATGTCCCAAAGCACTCATTTCCGTCATTGATATCTTGCTTGGAGGTTGACGGCGAGTTTTCTCCAAACTACATCCATCGACAAAGACCATCATCTATCTCTACTTTGGCTGCTTTTTCGTCTAAACAACAAGCATCAACGTCAACAGACAGCTGCAGCTAGTAGCTACATGAATCATTTCTTCATCTGCTCTTCCGATGCCGCAATCTTTTACATTCCACGCCCCAGAAAAGAAAACGCTCTTGTCTGCTGCCTGCCGATGGAGCTGATATCATCAGGGTTCTGTCGATAGATGGTAGATGGTGCCTCCTCCGTGAATCACTGCCCTTTCATCTACACCTCTCAAAAGGCCCCAGCAACTCTTTTCATCTTTCCCCGAGCACAACTTCTCTTCCATCCAGCGATCCTCTCGCAAAATACTTTGCTTAACAAAAAAACTGACGCCCATCTCCGGTAAGCCCCCAAGGAAGCCAGACCTTCCCACCCCCTGCAGGTATGCGTTTTATCTTGAAGTCAATGTCCTCAGCTTCAAAACAGACATGTCTTGCCTCGGAGCTTTTGCGCTGACATAAATATCAGCTTTCATGAACCAAACCCCAAGATGAGCCCCGAACGCATACGCCCAAACCCTTCAAAAGGGTCTCGGGGTGATTCAGAGTCCAAGCACTCATCAGAACGAAGAAGACCACGGAAGCACAGAGGCGTTCCAAACCAGCCAAGATCTCATCATGTCAACAGCATTGCTGCTCAATTGCCCGCTCCGTGGCGTGCGTGGCCTGAAATGACAATTCTGCTTGAGCAAATGCCCGCTTCGGTCACAACCTCGAACCTCTGGGATTGGTTCTCCCGCGAAGGAGAGATCGCGTACATGGATATCAACGAGACGTCGAAGAATACTGGATTCTGTTCTGGGAAGATCAGGTTTGAGCCACCACCGCACAGAGCCTTCTGGGCGGAGGGCAAACATTGGGTTCCTCACCCGGACAAGGAGCGATACCCTCATGGCCTTGCAATTACTGTCTGCCCTGACAAATACATACCCGAAGGCTTCATCCGAAGTCCGGTATGTCCGGACCGCTCGTATCCTATCAAGATGGTGGCATATCCTCTGGCAATCCATTTCGGAAGCATGATAGGAGCCAATTCCATGAAGGTCATGAAATCTTTTGCATCAACAGCACACGAGCTTAATTTGAAGCTTGAACTCAGCCTCAAGTACAACAATCTCACGGTCCTGTTCCCTATGAGAATTAAGACGCAGGGGGGAGAGATCATTCGACAACACAAGATCGCTATTGGCTTTTCGCACATGAAGTACGCGTACCAGCTAACAACGGACGACAACCGTTGTGTTCTTGTCATTCCTCTCAAGAATCCGCCCAACTACTACTGGAAGGTGCACAACGTCCGCAAAACCTTTTCCGACGAGAACAAGAACTGGAGCGCAATGGAAAGTTGGAATCGTGCTACTGATATCGTTGAGGTGGCTGGGCTCCCAATGAGACATCCCATTGCTCTCCACACAGACTTCCAGGATCCTGGATTCACTGACATTGGCCGCTGGACTACTCTTCGGCTCGACTTGGATGGTAGGAGCGAAGAAGCTAGCGCTATTTACCGCCAGATCTTGAGTGCTCTCCATGATTTCAACATCAATACTCGAGCCCAAGATGGCTTCCACTTCACCCATGGAGGTCATGCAGACATGTGGAGATACCTGGAACACCCGGTCGTTTCTGAAGGTGACAACGCGCTCCAAATGCTGCAGTCTTCCTCCGTTCCTGTCATTCACCTCCCTTTTGAGATCCGGTATCAACTTGAAGTCTGCATCTCTCGAGGTTACCTCAACGACCACACAATCACCCCGGAGTTTCTAGAGACGCTTGCCAACATGAACCCGGTGAAAGCCAGGCTTTACCTCGAGTTTGTGGCTGACCAGAGGCATGATATCCAAAACCCAATGACCATCTTTCAGCGCAGTGAAGCCGAGGTACTCACGTCTTCCCCAAGAATTCCTTCGTATTGCGCTCTTGTCCGCAAAGCGGTCATCACACCAACTACTGTGCGCTTCAGCACACCCACCGTGGAGATGTCTAATCGAGTCATGCGCCGATACAAGCATATTCAAGATCGCTTCTTGAAAATCCAGTTCACTGAAGAGTTGGAACAGGGCAGAATTGCAGTGAACAAGGACCAGAATGACGAGATCTACAAAAGAGTACTGCGGACAATGTACGAAGGTATCCGTATTGGTGATCGTGTCTACCAGTTCCTCGCATTCGGCAACTCTCAACTCAGAGTGAACGGTGCATACTTCTTTTGCCCTACGGACCATGTCTCATGCGACGACATTCGTAGCTGGATGGGCCAGTTCAGTCACATAAAAGTTGTGGCCAAGTATGCTGCTCGACTCGGTCAGTGTTTTTCTACTACACGAGAGGTTCGCGGTATTTCGTCCCCAGCAACTCGTGAGATTGCCGATATCGAACGAAATGGCTACTGCTTTACCGATGGTGTTGGCAAGATTTCCTCATTCCTGGCCCAGCTAATCAACGAGGACATGGCTCTTGATGTCTTGGACAAACCATCTGCTTTTCAATTCCGCATGGGTGGTTGCAAAGGGGTGCTTGCTATCTGGCCAGAAGACGCCAAAGGCATGGAGGTATACGTTCGCGAGTCTCAGAAGAAGTTTGAGGCCGACTCCAAAGGTCTCGAAATCATTCGTTGCGCTGGATTAGCAACGGCTACCCTGAACAGACAAACCATCACCATCCTGGAATGCCTAGGGGTGCCTAAAAAGGCCTTTATGGGCCTGCTTAACCAGCAGTTAAAGTCTTATGAGCTGGCTATGAGCGATAATGAAGTGGCGATTGATATGCTGATCAGGGTTGTTGACGAACAACAAACAAGCCGTCACATTGCAAACTTGCTGAAGGCTGGCTTCAAAACAGAGTACGCACAAGAACCATTCGTGGTCAACATTATCAACCTCTGGCGGTCGTGGTCTCTCAAGCAACTCAAGGAAAAGGCGAGAATACAGGTCGAGAAAAGCGCGTTTGTGCTCGGCTGTGTTGATGAAACAAACACGCTTCGAGGGCACTCCACTGAAACAGAGGGCTCCGAAGAAAAAGATGTCAATAAACTGCCGCAGATCTTCTTGCAGCTTAGTGATTTAAGACACTATAACAAGGCCCATGTCATAAAGGGTGTATGTGTCGTGGGACGCAACCCATCTCTGCACCCAGGAGACATCCGAGTCGTCGAGGCGGTGGATTGCCCGGTGCTGCACCACCTCAAGGATGTCGTTGTATTTCCGGCAACAGGGGATCGACCTGTACCCAACATGCTGTCTGGAGGTGACCTCGATGGCGACGACTTCTTTGTAATGTGGGATGAGAGCTTGATGCCTCAAACATGGAATTTCCCGCCCATGAACTATTCAGCGCCCAAGCCTCCTGAGCTGGAGCGCGACGTCAACGTCGATGATCTCAGGAACTTTTTCGTCAAGTACCTGAAGAATGACAAGCTCCCGCTGATTGCCACATCGCATCTAGCCATGGCCGATGAACTTGGTCCAGAGTCCCCCAAATGTGAGTATCATGTTGCTGCTACCCTCAGACTGACTATTTGATCTGACCAAGCACTTAGGCCTGGAACTTGCCGAATTGCACTCCAAAGCAGTTGACTATCCAAAGACCGGTCTTCCGGCGATACTTCGACGTGATCAACAACCAAAGAGATGGCCGCACTTTATGGAGAAGAAGAGAACGTACCACTCCAAGAAAGCTCTTGGGGCCATTTTTGACAGAGTGGTCAACAATGCGGTTCAATTCAACCCTATCTGGGACAGTCCATTCGACCAGCGAATCATCAACAAGTTTGAGCTGGACAGTGACACACTCAAGGCAGCAAGGCGGATCAAGTCGCAGTACGATACCTCTGTACGCCGGCTCCTTAGTCAACACTCCCTCAAAACCGAATTCGAGCTTTGGACGGGCTACGCCATGTCCAGACCAGCCGTCGGATCCAGCTACAAGGTAAAAGAGGACCTTTATCAGGACTATACTGCGCTGAGACAAAGTTGCCGTGAGAGCTGTGCCGAAGCTGCAGGTGGGAAGCATGCTGGAAAGATCGACCCTTTTGTTGCAGCCATGTACACGGTCACTGAGGAAGAAACAAAGATTGCACTCTTTGAACACCGGCGGGGGCCCATAAATGATGCAGGTCGCATCTTGCAACCTCGGAAGCTGGAAGCAAAGTCGATGCCGCTCATCAGCTTCCCTTGGATCTTCCACGAGGAGATGTGTCGCATTGCGATCAACAGCAGGTTTGGTCCGCAGTTCGCTTCGATGGATCGCAGAACAGCGACTCAACAGCACATTACATCTCCTCAAAACATGCCAGAACAGACTGCTTTGCCCATGGAAGAAGAGAACGTGGAATCTGAGCTGTCATCCGAGATCCATTCCCGCCTTCCCGACGGCACAGTTGTGCATCGAGGGCAGCCGCTGACAATATTCCCCTCCGAACAAGATATCAAATCTGATGATGAGGACTAACTCTCGGAGAGGCCATTTCCAAAAGCAGGTGAAGGAGAGTCACCTCAGCCGAGCCCATCAGAACTCTCTGATGAGAGTGAAAATGCTGCCAAAGAAGACCTGAGCGACGATACTCTATATATACAGCATGCAGAGGGCGCGCAACAAGTTGGTGAAGCGGAGCCTGAAGAAGAAGAAGAAGAAGAAGAAGAAGAAGAGGAAGAAGACTATGAAGATAACGACCAAGAGAACGCCATGGACCGTCTGGCAAATTTGATCGGTGAAACTGATGTGAACTAATTAATCAGATCTCGGTAGATGAACGGCGGAAATCTTGGGATTGGCATGGAGGCTCAACATCTTGAGACTAGACACCAGAGACCGAGAGATGTGGCATCCAGCAGACTGCAGGCTGTAGAGGCTATCAACACTCGCTGCCGGAACGGTTGACAAGGACCAAAATGTTCAACCGCCGAGAGACTTGCTTCGACAGTAGTGAGTAGTCGGTGATACTAGCAGATCGAATCAAGGTCTTGGTATTTTTATAGTAGCCTCGGTCATCGTCTAATACACAAGTCTGTACGAAGGACCCATTTCTCACCCGCAGTGACTTCTCTCCCTTCATGCTAATTAGAAAGATTGTGGTTAGCACCCGGAGCCCTTCTTGATGCCAGACGCACACCTCTCTGCATAAAAGAGATGACATGAAAAGGCAAAACTTACAAGAAGGCAGTCATCCCCATGCTTGTGTAAAAGAAGCATGCCGGTTTCGAGAGGAACTGCGATCTCTTCTCGGGAAGATCTGCGATCGTTTGGGTAAAAGACCGTCTCGCCCCCGACACACCCCTCGGCAGCTGATGTGAGGTAGAGCAGCAAGGTCCATGTGGTTTTCACTGCCAGCGGAGGATTTGATGGCAATGTCAAGTTGTTGGAATCATCATCTGGAATGAAAAGCCACCAGTCAGCCAATTATCTGCAACACGGGAGAGAGGTTTGGCAAGACTAGCAAATTGCCAGCCCTGGCGTGGAATCCAGGCACGTACAATGGCAGTCAAAGAACTGATTTTTGGTGTAACGATATACTCGGATGTTTGGAGACAGGCCAACAGGTTCACCACCCCTACAGATCTCATCAACAACCCAAACGTTTGTTCATTTTATGAGTGATTATAGATAGCTGTGTTATCCTGGCCACTGGGGTTTATGCGCTGCGAACAAGAGCTAGGGCTGCAATGACAAGACAAAGCTTACCATTTCTCTTCAACATCCCCTTCCAACAAGACGTCTCTCAGTCCTGTCTCCTCCCAGAGGCGAGCAGCAAAGTCTGGACTGTCGACCTGAAAGCGGTCGTTGACGCGAACCGCTTCACCCCGCTTTGGGCGGCCGGGCGTTGTCTGAAGAGGCAGCGTCTTGAGGAAGGCAACATAATCTCGACAGAGAGATCGGGGGAAGAAGGATGGAATAAGAACCACTTTGGATGTTGATGGATGCGGCTGAGGAGAGAGATCAACGATTGGCAACCGAGGCCTAAAGACTGGCCATGAAGGAGGAGCCGCTGGCGATGACGCTACGACTTCCGCCTTGCCTGGCTTGGATCCTTTGCTCTTTGGTTTTGGCATAGCAAAAGATGGCAATGAAGAGAACGAACGTTTGATTGTCCAACTGCTGGACTGAGTTGGATGGGAGATGATATGTAGATACCGGGGTTTGGAAACCTGGCTTGTATGCATGAGGAGAGCATCATCACTTTGCTATCTTTTCCAGATCACGGCAAGAGCTAGAAGAAGATGGAACCAAAACCTTGGAGTCTAGTCTACGTGTATAAATAAATCGGCACCGATATCGTAATTTGCAAGCGACGTGATAGGTATGTTTGATCATCACTGAATTAAGACTATGCAATGACCGGGGCGCTATTTTCCAGCAGTTGATGAATCAAAGTCAAGATATCCTCCCAATACACAGACCCAAAGATTACCAAAAGCCCTTGATTCGTTATAAATGACAAGCTCGTTCTCCGGCATGCCAAACTCTGTCAACACGCATGCGCCTCAGAATAGCCATGAAGCCACATCAACACGCCAAAACTCATCAACACCGGCGCCATCACCAGCACCATCACCATCACCATGGGCCCGTCCGTTTAAACAACTAGGACTATTACTCACCGGCGCCGGGTTCCTCGCCGCATCCGTAGCACTGAGCGGCGTGATACGGC
>JABFAK010000298.1:0-29788 GCA_013266265.1 Fusarium sp. NRRL 66182
CCTAATGACGGCAGTTCCAGGCGGGGCTGAGTTTAGTGACTCAGCGCCCCCCGCCGGCGCCACTCCACTGCCGATGGCGTCCACAAGACCCCCTGGAGTGGAGGGCCACTGCCTACCTAGGTACCTGGGGATGGATTCAAATTGGATACTTACAAAGCATATTGGGTCTTCTGCATTCATTACTTGAACTTGGGTAACAATTCTAGGTTCTTTTTTATCACTACTCGTTTATGAGACGGAAACTGGTAAGCTTGGAATAGCCTTGGCCCAGTAAATGAACTGTCTATTATCAAAACTAACCCAAGGGCCCGTATCTGACAAGGGAGTAAAAATCCCACAGAGATTATATGTCAAGCATAGAGAAACCAGCCTGTTTACTTACCTTTCTTGTTTGTACCAAGGATACGTGTACAGATCACTATAGTAAATGCAGTGTTCATGCATTTACTTGCCGTGGCTTCTGCCTTGGTCAGCCCCTCAAACGATGATGTGCATAAAGGCCAAGTAGACTTACACCGATCGTCGATAAACCACTGGGCACAAGACGCCATCCGCAGTCTTGTACCATCCATTGGCCAAAGTCGTTTCAACTTATTAAAGTAGTATCTATTATTATTTCAGCCTCGAGATATCGCATTGTAGCCTCCTCCTCTCTGACATCTCGAAATGCATCAAGCCAGCAGTGTTGGTCACCATAGCTCAAAAGAGGAGATACGAAAACTGGCCAATATCTATAGCTGCATACAGAGAGCGTCAATAACCTCATACAGACTATCCGGAAACCTGCATGCCTCAGAGTTGGAGCCTCTGGACAGGGACGCTACGTAGCCACATCGTCCTGCAATCTCTGCTCGCTCAGACAAAGTAAGCCTTGTGAAAATTCTGTGAGTGTATGAAAACCTATTCGTCTCCTCCGATCTCTCTTGTTTGCGCTTCCTCACTCTTGGTGTTTGAACCCTCAAAATAATGACATTGATGTGATTGCCGGCTGCGACGTGGCATTGGTGATGGGTTTGATATTTTCCCAGTCGTCAGGATGAATAGATACCTAATAATCCCTACTGAGTGTTGGTCCTTTTGTTGGCAAAGTGCCGTGAACTATGGGCAGTTTCGTGCCTAGTTTCATCCTTGAAGCTGGAAGGTGGCACAACTGCTCTTCCGTCATCTAGAATGGCTACCCGTCAAAACTGGATAGCTGACTGTCATATATCCTTGCTATACCGGCATCGTGAGCTTCAAGAGGGGTAGATATTACCTTATCTATTATAGGTCCATACTTGCAGGCTACATCAAACTATATGCTTTTATCATGTAAAGCTGCATCCAGAATATCTTGCCTCATGGAAGATATCCCCCTGAGGCGTGGTTGAAAGACTGAAGCGTCATAGAAAATATCACTCATGTTTTGACTGGTTTATCGACACGACATGGTAATGGAAAAGACACATCCATGCTCCTTATCTGATACGTAACCGCCTACTCCTCTGGTTTTGTTTGTCATGGCAGAGTGCAGCAGTTCCTCTCGTTGGAGATCTATTGGTTACCAAATAAATTTAGTTTGTGCCCCCAAACTTCCCAAAGGTATCACAGAAATATGGCTCTTGGAAGACAATTGGATTGCTGGTCAAGGTCTGACTTACGGTAGGCTTAGTCTAAAGGCCCTATCGCGCGTTCAAGTAGGCATCCGAGAGAAAGGGGCACCGCAGATAGTCTGATTCTTGGTCAAAGCCCCTTTCTGCATCCCATTAACACAATTTCAGTTAGCTTGTGAAATTCGGTTTTACAAGGCACTCAATCAGGAAAACAGAAGCGAACATCTATGGCTAATATGTCTACTTCAGGCCCGATTTGAAGAAAGAAAGACAGCTGAGCAACCTTGAGGCACTTTGGCAAGTATTCTCCGGTATCCATAAACGAATGAAAGCCTCAATAGACAAAAAGTCTTGGGGGTGCTTAGAGACGTAGCCATGAACCCTCCCAAAGGGGTGGTGGAAAGGGCTCCTGTACCATACAGGAACGTCCAATGCTGAGAATACCCCTGTGCAGGTGGGGGTTCCGATGAAGAGAGATATCAAGCAATATAACATCGTCAGATACGCAAGATAAATTCCCTCTAAAAGATCTTCTGGTTACTTAATGTTATGATTCACCGGAACAGAGATCTCCTCACCATCTGTTCCGGCCAGATATCGTGATTAAGCAACATGACACGCACCCGACTTCTTGATACTTGCTAGACCAACGTAAAATACGGGTAGATCTCTGTGATAATTTATACCAGTAAAGTCGTGTTACTCCAGCACCTCGATCTCGAATTGGGGAGTGGCCAAAGAATAGTCCACAGTCCCCGGTGACGGATTCTTGATCCTCACGGCTTTGCCACATCCGGAGTAGAACGAGTTTGCTGCAGGGCGTGCTTTAAGGTGAAACTTATATAGAGAACCACTTGCTGCTTTCTACCCTTGAGTATGCAGTATCCGTCAAGTGTGGTGCAACACCGAGAACGATCTCGTGCGTTCTGACTCTAGGGTGGATCAACGTGCTACTCTGGACCACAGGCCCCTTGATGTTAAGGGAGGTTTGTCTTCAGTACTACTTTAAAAAAAAAGTTTTATGGTTCGGTTCTGGTTGCGAAAATTAACATTTCCAGGACGAGAATGTTTATAGTGCCCGCCTGACCGACTGGTTTGAGAGGCTGAGGTAGCAAGTCAGCCAGCTGGAAGTTTGAGGAACCAAGAGGAAACATGAATCCAGTATTCACCAATGTAACTCCATGCCCCGATAGAACCAGTTACGTGACTAGATAGTGTAGTTGGTATTCTTCAGGTGACTAAATCTATCACGCCCGAGAAGTCGCATTGTAAAGCAGCAACCGATCAGTACCAAACCCCAAAGTTACGGGACCTTTGCAACAGTTTCCACTTGCTTTGGAAGATTTACAGTTGACTTGACTAAATGTAATGTTGATTGACGCCACAGGAGAGACGACGCGCAAGTGAAGATATTTGGTGAGGCCGTGCTGTATCTGAGTGCTTGGCATCTCAGTGAAGGAAAGTAGAGAATCCCTAGGTAGGTAGGAAGATTGCTATATGGCATTATTACGGTAATTTCTAGAGCGACTTCGCCATTGCGGATGATTCCGAGTGCCATGTAACTTATAAGGCCTTACTTTCAGTGCCTGTTGGAGATCAAACAACCTATCATAGGAAGGTTTAAGTCCGGGATATGTAGTGGAGGTGATCTTCACAGGGGACGTTAAACAGCCTAGGTATGTAGACAGCTTCTGGTACAGTAAGATTAAGTTGGAGGCAACGCAACCCACACCATATCACTCCTCCACACCATTCACATTTGACAGACGACAGGCGAAAAGGTGGATGGACAGGGGGCGCTGAATGGCGGGTCTGGCTATACAGTGAATAGTGCGCCATGACAAAGAAATTGCACTGTGCACCACGTCCATCAGGGCAGGTATGGCCGGCTGGACTGAGCCAATGGTCTTGATCGTACCTGGCTTAGGTAGGCTACCTTACTTCGACAATGGCCGTCGCCCTGGGCAAGAGTCGCCGCCGGGGATTGACATACATGGAACTTGGAAGGCAGGAGCCATGTGGGAGATTGAATGAGGAAAGAGAGTCTTGACCGGTCAAGGGCCCATCAACTAAGGTAGGTGCCCGTGCGTGGCAACTTCGCTTGCTGTCGCCTTTCAAGCTCAACCTCAAACATCGACCGAGAAGTTAGAACCAACTGCACCTCAGCGACCATCCCACCCATGTCATGCCACGCCACGCCATGCCATGCACTCGCATCTCGGACCTAGAGAGGATAGTTACGGCTCCCTGATTACGCATCATACACCCAATCCACTCAGATCCAATTCGGAGACGGCCCATTCGCGGTCTTTCACCATCTGGCATCCGAGCTTTGACTCCGCGGTAGTCAACGTTTCATCCACCATGAGGTGCCCATTGCAGCTTCAATCAAGATTAAGACTACGTACGAGCTATACCCCAGGATCGGGTTGTCCAGAAAGCTGGGTCCATGCTCCTCGCTGGGCCAGATGCACAACAAAGGCCGCCGGCCCTCGTTGATTTGTCCCAGCCTACAGCCTGCATCTCACAAAATTTTAGGGATCCTTGGCATCCCGCGAGGACCGCGGAGAGGTCAGGTCTCTCATCTTTACTGCTGTGCATACATACGCCGAGGCCCCTGCTGTTGATGGCAGCTCCTATGATCCTAGTCTGTCGGTGCAACACCTCCTGCAACTGGACACACCATTGATTTGTTTGTTTCTTGCCTGTGTACTTGGTGTCAACCCATTCTCATCACCGCCACTGATGCTGCTGCTACGTTGAAGCGTCTACAGCATACTCTTGCTCGTTCTTGTATCACCTCTTCTTGAGCGCTGCAACATGATCGTCCCAACCAGCAAGTTATGGCAGCGAAATAGAATGGTTGATCAAATTTCAAAGTCTGGAGGCAGTCATATGTCACATTGTACAAAGATCTGACTGGAATCGCGCCGAACGGTTCAAAATTTCTAGTCTCAAGTGCTGCAAATACACGCGCTTGATGCTTGCACCAGCTTATTCAACGGCTTTAGTTTCACCACCCCCTCCTGCCTAGAAAGATTACACTGCGGGCTACAGCCGTTGGTCTGAAAAGAATACTCTCAATGGACGGCCCGATCCGGTTCAAGTTGAAGGCTAGTTTTCATTCGCCATGCCTTCGTCTACTCGTGCCGTCGGTCTGCTTCCTATGACCAACCGCGCTTCAGGCAACAAAGCAACAGCACGTTACCCTGTTCTTTCGGTTACTCGATATACCACACGCGCAAATATGCTCTCAAGCGCCCCAAATGGATAGGAAGCGCGACAACGCCTACCCTGGCGTCGGCATCAGCAGTTTGTACCGGTCGCCTCAGGTCTGGCTCTTTTACTGGACAACACAAGACCTTGCAGCCCGCCAACCCGCAAGTCTATGAGCTCGGCCGCATCCAATTATGCACCAACTCCCCAGTATTTGGAGCATGAAAAGGACCTGTGCCGGCCCCTCCTCCTCACTTCGGGTAGGGTGACAGCTCATTGGCTCGTGAATAACTACGCAATTATCGACGCCCCCCCTCGGAACTTCTGATCGTGAAATCGATGGCCTTTTATTTCGACCTGCTCCACATGAGCTTTCGGCATGGACCTGGTCATAGCACTCAACCCTCCACCAGTAAACAGTTAGCAGTCGGTTCCATAGTATTCGGTCTCCTGCTGTCTTATGAGTGTTATGCCGCATCCGCCGTGTGTGGAGATGAAACCTTCTTCGACCTCACGTGTCGTTGTGTGAGGACAAATGGACCAGTCAGAGCCTGAAACATAGCCTGGGCATCTGACAGGGGCCCGTCGATCTTCCTTCGTCTTGCTCCAGACAAGTATGTATGTCAGGCAGCGGCATGTCATGGCGTCAGGGTTGAAAGCCACCCGGCTCTTGAAGCGCATGGATGGGGCTGACAGAACCGAAAGCTTGAACGGTTAAGGGTGGTCTGTCACGCTTGACTTGGTGAATTATGGTTGGCCGGTGCCTTGATCACTATGCGATTGTGCTTTCAAGAAACCCAGCGAATAGCTACATTTCTTGCCGCACTTGTCTAAAAGTTCCGAATGACATATGGGCTAATGTGCCGATCACTGCGTCAGTATCCTTCGGCATCAGGCAGGACGGTTTTCGCCGCTTCGTTTTCTATGACCGCTGTGGGCACGAGATTTTGACCACCCTATCTTTACTTCGTATCAGAAACAAGAATGCCCAGAATCAGGCACTTCGATCCAAGTGGCTGGCTGTTGTCCTTCCACCGCACAAACCTGGTCTGGTCTGTAGTGTTCCGTCTCTGGCGTCTTTCTCTCGTCAAAGCAGGGCCTTTCCCAACCAAAATCCGTGTTTGTGGCGTATCGTAGAAGCATTGACGGCCGGGTACTTGCATACTCATGCACTCGAACTGACGCCCGGAGTGGATGGCTATGATTTTCAGGCTCAGGGCAGCGTCCATGGCTGTACATATTTGACGCGGGAAGATAGCAAATGCCACTTTGTTATCCCTGAGCCTGATCTCTGCGGCCGCCTTTCAAGGCACAACTGCCTAACTATGCAGTGTACAATGGACCAAAGGCTTTTTTTTCTTCTATCGAGACCAGCCTTGGCGAGTGGATCTTGTTTCCGGCAGCCAGTCTTTGCTGCCGCTTTGCGGCCCGTGAGCTCAATCGGGAATGCATCTAGGGAGGATTCTCAGGAGCTTTGCTTGGTTCAGATGGCGAGAATTGTGGAAGATTTGCAGCATAGCCTTGCACTTTTACGCGGCTTCCTGCTTCTAGTTGTTACCGTCGACTCCGTTGGCATTGCGGCTCTCCACTGCTGCAGTTATTGATGGCGGCTAGGCCATGCTATACACCGCCCATGAGATTGTTTCCACAAGTCTTGACTATCCAAAAGATACTCAGAGTTTATCTCCTCAATATGACTGGCGCTTCTGAGCTCCCCATAATTTGCATGTCTTCTTCCCGTTGTCTCAGGCTCTGCACAACCTCAAGTCATTCCTCATTCAAAGTCCCTGCCCCCAGCCGGTGACCCCGAGTCTGCCATCATTTCTTCGAGACTTTCGGCAGACTGCCTGGTTAGGACTTAGCTCCTGTCCTTTTCTGCTTCTCGCTCTATCCTGTGCTACCTGTTCTTACGCTGGCCCCCTGGAGCTTCTGGTTCTTACTTCTTGTCTATATCTGTACGATCTCAGGTCAGCCACCACCGCTTGAAATCGCAGCGAGGTTATATAGACAGCCAGATCCTGCACTTGCGCGGTTGTGTCTTGTCCGGAGCTGTTATTTCTCAAATCTTGCACTATTCAACACTGCGCCTGTCGTTTGTTACACCATTTCGTCGAACAGTATCGTGACCCGATCCGAGACCGAAGAAAGTGATTTCTTGCGAATAACATCATCGTCGAAAAAGAAACGAAAACATAACAACATTTGCTCTGGTTCCATGAGTAAAACAAGGGTGAGACACGATCACTATTCATTTGGCGTCCATTATCAGCCCTGGAATCGTTGTTGGTTCCATCACGAACTCGCGTCAGAAGGACCGAGCCACCCGTCACTCGAGAACTGCGTCGCTCACTTGTCTCTGAGACTGAATCTGGACGTCGAAAGTTTGCTTGTTGACGCTTGTGGAGAACCCAGCTCTTTGAGATAAACTGGGTTGTACCACAAGTGATCTCGTTGAAGTTAGCACGCGAATTGCCCCCTTCTCATTTAGATGTCAACATTCGCTTTTCCAAGTCTTCAGCGTCAAAGGCGTCTTAGGCTTGTGAGCTTGAGCTTGAGCTTTGCCCATCCATTATCTCGCCCCAAATATGCTCGAAAAGCAACGTGAAGCTGATACGCTTACAGACTTAGGATCGAGAAACAACGCGAGAACAACTTAGCCGGTGCTGTTTTCTTCTTTCTTTTTTTCAAAAGCGAAAGCCAGGGCGCCAATTAAGATCCGGCATTAAAACTCGAGTATGGCTTCACAATCTGATCAAGCACCAGTTCAAACTACACGGAAACCTCAATACTTGTCCACATTGCTAATCTTTGGGTTCTCAGTTAAGCGCATGAGCCGCCTAGAAACCCTACTTAAAGTATTGTTCACTTGAAGCAACAGCTATATTGTCGCTCTAAAAGTGCGCATGAATTCTCAAATCCCTAAGGTAAGATACTCTGTTAATGGTCCACTGGATATCTTTAAATTGCGCAACCCAAGCACTGGCGGTGCTTCTATATTCCCATTTAAATCAAGGATTGCACGAAAAAAAACCTTTCGTGCGCAGGGCTTTGATACTCCTATGATTTGCTCTTTCTATGGTACGTACGATTTCTTTTCGCTTTCGCCCCCGAAGATCGATTTTGCTTCATCTCCTGCTTTCTATTTCCTCGCGGTATCAGGTGGAGAAATAAAGCTGCAGTTCTCATCACACGCAACAGAAGGCTGCATTTAGTCTTGTTGACAGCTTCCACCAATGCCTCTGTTGATGGTAGACAAATGCTTCTTCGCCAAGATTGGACTGGACAGGGAATCAGCCCAAGCAGGTGTTTTGCCCTTTGCAACGAAATTGGCGGCGTCTTTATGCCAGCCGCAGTGTCATTTTCTGTTGTGACCTACACCTTGTGCTTTGTGTCTCGTGCACCAAGACCGGCAAGCCGAACATCTTGTCCACATCAGAGCTCGCACCTAGGCTTCCGAGTTCCACCAGACATGCTTGCATGGTGTGTAAGAGAATGGGCTAGTGCTCATGTCAAACACGGCACATAGCAAACTGCTTGCATAGGTCTAAAACATATCGAGATTTCGCTTGATCATTACTCTTTTAATTGACTAACTTGGATCCAGGATCCTATCGGGATGCCCAAGCTTGTAGCAGCTTTTTGCCATGTAGTCACTTCTGTCTAGACCCTGATATGGCTGAATCAAAGACTCGCGCAGATTTGACGCATTCTCTTGAAGTCGATCGAAACTTGGCATCACCTTCAACAAGCGCTAACACAAGATCTCTTCAACAGGATTACGAATCTTCAACGCCCACCATGGGCTACATGGAAATGGCGACGCACACTGGAGAGATGAGGTGAGTTTTGTTTAGTTCCTGTCTGCTCTCAATGTATCTGCCTTATTTTGTGCGCAGCACTTATGATGCTGGGCTACGTTGCGAATTGCGCTATCACTGCTTTTGAACATTTTCTCCCCTTGCTAGTCAACGGCGCATCTCTTGTGCGTCTACCTACGTCTTTTTCCGTAACCTTGTCTTGTGTAGGCCCTGTCGAACCGCCCAGGTTGCACTTGTTTATTTCCTAAGGGTTTCAAGACTGAATGAAGTGATTCAGTTTTGTTCGCGAGTTGCGAGCTAGGAACGGGGCCTAACCAGACTAGGTGTTGTACCCATGTCGCTGGCCGCCTTGGTTGAGTCTCGGGTCCCTTATAATTAACTACAGTACCTTATCTTGATAATGCCCGCCACAAGAGCTTGTGCCTATCTTGTCTTGCTCGTCTGGATATTTTACCAACGATGTTCTACATCATTCACTACTTGGACCGTTGTCACGGCTGGCCTGAAGGACAACCGTTAGCATATTGCCTTTTGTTGTTCCCCCTCGCTATCGCATCTTCCGCTACAGATCCTACCCCTGTCGATTTCTCTTCTTTTTCCTATCTACGCCACCTATGCATGCTTCACTCGACTCGAGCGTCTTTGCCTGTCATTCTTGGACGTCCCCACCAGATCTGTGAAACCATCGGTGGAGGGTCTCTTAGTCGTGATCTCCTCACTGTCGTTGTTTGAGTTATATATATCTCCGTTATGTTCTACACGACAGTAGACATTGATGGTCAGATTTCATCATAACCTAGCGGGTCAATCGGCAGCGAGCGCAGCCTTGTCAGCTATTCCCCTGGACAAGCATTCCAATCCCCATTCTTTAATTATTACGCAAGATCCCCAATCCCAGCCTCCCCCCTCCTTATGCTCTTGATCGGCCGTGGAGCAAATCCCTGCCTCATTTATTCGTCTGTTGCAAGTTCCAGATCCAGCTCGCGGGCTCTCGGTGCTGACAGCCCATCAACTCGGATCTCTTGTCGGTGGCTTGGCCGCAGCGCAATGAGTACCTAGCTAAGGTACATAGCTACTACCCAGCATACCTAGCCAGCCGTCTTTGTTCGACATTGACGCCCGGGGTGTGGTTGTCGGTGCCTCGTCTCGTCCGGAAACTAGTTCCTTCCAGCGTTATCCTACGGTTCACTGGCTGCTCTGTTACCTTGTTCGATTTTCCGCTTATTGCTACTCCCTGCCTATTTCCCTGTCCTTTTCCTCGCTCTTCCACACGCCCATCCGCCCTCCCTCCAGTCTACCTCACGTCGACTGCACGCTGGCCCGTGCCAGCGCCAGCGTCAGTGTTAGTGCCAGTGCCGGCGCCTTGAGTTGCTGCATAGGCCGCCTTCGCGGTCTCTCGAAACTGTTCGGCTGGCATTGTGGCACATCAACGGCCGACGGTATTACCTGACGTGCGCTTCAAGCTGTGACACGGGGAACACTGTATATCCAGGGCATGGCAACACAGCATCTTTGTGGCCGCGTCTTCTGCCGTTGTCGCTGCCACTGCCATCTGCCATTGCCGTGCCGTTGCCGTTGCTCACCTGTCGAACGTTATCGCTACTCATTTCCGCTGCTGTTTCTACTTTTGCTTCTGCTGCTGCTTTCTGCTCAGCCCGAAGTCGTTTTGCTGATGAGTCGACAGATACCCCCAAGAGGCCAGTACTTCTTTGACGATAGAGCCCTCCCAGCCCACGTCGCTCTTAAACCTGTTCCATCCGCCGGTTCTCAGCTCCGCCGCGCATTACCCCCAGGACGGAGGTGCCTTTTTCCAGCCTCAAACGACTGGTCATCATCTCTATCCGGGGATCGACGTCCGCTCTCGCCTGAATTCCAAGTACGTTCTCTTCTTCTTTAACCATTCTTCAACTTTTTGGCCTCTTGTCAAACTCCTATCAACCTCACACTCTTGAGTTGAGGATCACGTCACAGTCGTACACCACATTCTCTCAAATCTTATATCCCCCCCCCTGCCTGTTAGCATACCTCTTTCTCGATCCTTTGATTACCAGGTCCCTTGTGCACCGAAAAGAACCAAACACATGTACTGGGCTGGCTAGATATGACATTCGCACAACAGAAGCTCTATCGAGCAATGCAGATTAATAACTAATTGTTGTGGACAGCACCACATCTACGACGGGAATGGCACATCCCTATCCCCCTTCACATCGCACCTCTGGCCTCCCACACCCTGGTCCCCAGATCAGTGCTCGGGAACAGTACACGCCTGCCACGCCGGGGTTTAGGAGACCATCTGAACATTCTGTGCGGTCGCCTTCCTTTGCCGCTCAGCCCAGAGGACGGCATCCTTTGTCGCCAACTACAAGTCCCAACGCGGCTTTCTCAACCCCTGGCATGAGTTCGAGTGGTTACGGCAACAGGCCGGCCCCAAACAACATTCCTCCCCTACAGCCAGTTCACATGCTGGGAAGTCTCCAATACAATGACGGGGCGGGAACGCCTGTCAAGGTGGATATTCAAGGTATTATCGACAAGGGCTTCTTCCTCTCAGAGAATGAATGGACATGTTATCGGAGAAACTACTTTTCCTGCATCTGCTCATTCTCCTTGAGTCCGAATATACCCAGTGTCTCGATCCAGTATACTGCCAATGGGTCAACACAGCCTGTCCAGGTGTACGGCTTTGCCATGTCCATATCTGCGGTTGTTTCCGACAACGAGCAACACAGCATCGAGCTGGTGCAGCACACGCCAAAGAGAGACAAGGGGCCCATAATGAAGCCTGAAAAGGTTCGACTTGGTATCAAACCACCTCAGGCGAGTCATCATCATCACCACATGGGCATGTTCACAGACTCAGTCGTACCCAACCGCCCTGTGTATCCCGACAATTTCAGCAGTCAACCCGGCGGCCAGCAGCTACCCACGGAGCACACGTTTGAGCGCATTCAGTTCAAACAAGCTACGCAAAACAATGGAAAGCGCAGAGCCGCTCAGCAGTACTACCAGCTGGTTGTGGAGCTCTGGGGCGATATCGGTACGCAAACCGGCAGCGATCAATTCGTCAAGATAGCCACGCGCAAGTCGGCAAAGATGATTGTTCGGGGAAGATCTCCAGGGCATTATCAAAATGAAAGACGCGGAAGCCAGAGCAGTGGACCGGGAGGATCGTCGGGTAACCTCGGCGGCTATACCGTCGGTGGCATAGCTGATTTCAACACGAATCCAATGATGGGAGGGCCAAGTTATGCCCCTGGAAGTTTCGACGCCCGTAGCAGCCTCTACGGTGTACGGCACCACGATATTCCGCCTGAGTCGATGATTCCTTCCGAGGATGTGAAGACAATCAGCACCGTCAGAGAATACCAGTACTATCCGGGGCCGATGTATGAGGGACAAGGCGACCGGATGGACATGTTCCATCCTCGCACAGACCGCGATGGCGTCGTGCCGCACATGGCCACAGGGATGGACGTTGGCAGTAAGATCAAGCCAGACTACGACGGCACCGCTCTCCCTAGCATCTTTCACCCGCCGGCTCAGATGAACGACCGTCCACCCGGACCATTCGAAGGCAAGTCAACATCGAGCGGCTACTATCCAACTCCCTCTTCTGGCATCAACATGACTATGACATGAAGCCAATGTCCTGATATTGGCATTCGTATGGAACAAGATCGAATCCGGGAGTTTGAAACGAACAAAAACACGATAGCGGACTTTGCGACGCTAGAGATTACATCAAGGCGTTGGGTCATGAATTCTCTTGGATGGAGAGGGTCAAAGGGGACAAGATCACAGCATGAGAGCGAACATGGGTCAGGATACAGATCTGAGTCTGGTATTGGCATAGGTCTGGTGGAAGACGATGTGCCCAGGATTTTCCTTCGTTTGAACGGTGAGGGCTCTTGAGACACAGGTGCTTTTAAACACGATGGAACGAATCTGAGGGCGAGAGAGGGTGGAATTCATTACGATGTGTACGACATAAGGTCAGGAGCATGGGCTGACAAGTTTGCGAAGATTAAAAGAAACATGGCGAGAATGTAAGAGGAGCAGCAATGGTAACGAAAAAAGAGGCTAGTGATGAACAAGATACGAGGTCAATGAACCTTGCTTGGGCGCACGGACTATGGCATGGAAGAAAGGAGGATACCCATGGTGCATGACTTTACTTCTTTGGGCATATTCTTTCATCAACTTGGTTCATGTACTGAATTTAATTCGTGTTTTTTATTTCTCTCTTCTTTCTATTCTCTTTTGTTGGGTCGCAACCACCTGGGAGGAACCCGCGGTCGTTGTCTCGGGGTTTTTTTTTTTCTTCTTTTCTTTTCTTTTCTTCTTTTTCTTTTTCTTTTCCTTCTTTTCTTTCTTGGATATTTTAATGACTTTTAGCATTTGTTCAAGGCCGATGGAACCCGAGGAGCATACAGACTGAGGGACTTGGAGGGGGAATGGACCTGGCGTTGGGAAACATATCAAAAAGGACAGAGCAAGAATACAAGGCTACCTAATAAACGAGGCTTGATTGTGATGATGAGTGATTGGCGCTCATTGGAGCAACGCTGGTGTCAGATGGATGCAGGGTCTCCAGGTGTGACATGAATGATCTTGTACGGGTATCATATATTTGCATATTTTGAGTCATTGACTCAGATACTGCATGGCCTAGAGCAACAGGAAGAGGGGTGGCTTCGTGGTGTCCGCCGTTGATTCCTTCGCAAGGATGTCTTTTTTGAGCAAGAAACAGAGCCTCTAAACGACCCTAGAACAAAAATAAATGGCCAGAGGCATTTTGCGAGAAATCTGAGGGGGGGGGGGTGTAAACATGTCTGTCGAGGTGCATGGTGTCATAAAAGTTAGGTTGTTGGATTAAGGTTGTCCTAGGCATGAGCGCTAAACACGTTTTTTTTTCCCCACACGGAAGGGGCCGGACCGCTTTCTCGTCTATCTCTAGCTTGAGGGGCCTTGTTCGTTGTGGTTTACTAATGTTGGCTTTTTGTTAGAGCGAGCCGAAAGTTTTGGGCGGAGACAGAGCGGGTGTAGCGTACCGCCGCGGTGTTGGCAAAGAAGGCAGGCATGTAAAGTGATGGAATGAGATTCTGGTATGGGAAGGGATCAACGATAGCCTTGTGGTTGTGCGTACGTGTAGGTAGATAGTGTAGGTACATGTACATACATACATATACATGGTATTACATGTACAGGAAAAAGGTTTCGGGGATCGACGCTATCGTAAAGTGTAGATGGATCAAAGCGGACATCAAATCGGAGAATTAATTGCGGACGATGGGAGACCAACGATAGATGTTGTATTTACTGGTATACCATGACAAGTAGATTGTTATCGCGGGTTTGAAGAGGGTGAATTGATGATTTTGTCCCTCGTCGAGGAGGGGGCATCCGGGCTCACCTTGACTTTACACAAAAGGGAGGTATCAGAGCCATTACTTGTGAATAGATACTTGTGAATAGAGATCCTTGCTTTACAACCCGCTGCAGGTGTTTCGCGCATTCAGTCGAGCGCAGGATGTGCATGGCATGGCATGGCATGCCAGGCTCAGGCCACTTGCTGTGAGCCAAGAGTTGGGATCACAAAAAGTACAATGGGAGGAGGAGGAGACAAGAGAGTCTAGACGGTCGCTGACATGTACAATCGATCAAGGTCTCACTGCTACGTCACTCAGCAGGTGACAGGTTTGAATAGGCGTTTTGGGAGGCAGTCAGAATGGGTACCTATTCACAGACAGAGAGAGACTACTACAACTATCCGTCGCTCTACTCTGCTGCTGCAGACATACATGTACATTGCCCAAGCAGGTAACCCACCCCTCACCTCCATGTCGCCGAGTACCCGGTCGACGCAGGCTGCATCTAGAGTAGAGGCTGGCACCCTTACTACCCTCCACCGAGGCGGGTAATTCTGCAAGCCTCCATCTGCCCGCGTTACACAAAGACCGAAGAGACGAGCGCGCGAGAGGTGCCGGTACCTGTTTTCAGCAAGACAGTCGCTGTGGGATTCGTGTATACCTTGGATATATCTTTACTCGTCTCTTTTTGGTCGGGCAGTCATTCTCGGTCTTGCTCTTCGGTACCTAAGCAAATATATAGGTACCTACCTGAGGTATCAACAGCGGGTACTATCGATCGATAAGTAGATAGATAGACTACATTTTGATTTCCTCCCACCTACAACAAAAAACCCAGACCTCACAAGGAGATGCAACAACGCGCAATGCCAGTGACAAAAGAAAAAAAAAGCAATGGTACAAACACACCCAACGCCAAGCCAAATGCTGCTGGCCAACCAACCCACCCTGGTTTGAGGCTCATGCAGGTTCTCACACCGGTAAAAGCCAAAGGGGCCTGACGAATCCCTGTCTTTTCCGCTTCCGTTTCCAAAAAAGGGCTCCGCTCATGAGGCCTTCTTCAGACGCCGGTTTGAAAAGACTACCAAGGCTAAGTCCGGGGTGGACTAGCTCATGCGTGGTGTGATGTGGACAGACAATGCCAACGGGTCAGCTCCGAAATGTGACAGCACAAAATGAGGCTAAGCAAAAAATGCTAGATGTGATATGCTTTGAGATGTCATGATACGCCATGTCTAACAAATAGTCAAGTTTTTTTTTTCTTTTTTTCTTCTTCTTCTTCTTCTTCTTCTTCTTTCGCATCCTCTTCAGACTAGGCCGTTGTTACTCATTTCTACTCCCCAATAACAAGAAACCAGGTGTCCTACACCCTCCAAATAGCGTCCGCCATCTTGGCCACCATGCCCATCTCGGCCGTGTCGTGCACCCTCACCACATCGGCCCCGCCCTGCACCGCCGCAGCTACCGTCGCCGCCGTGCCCCACGTCCGCTGCGCCGGCTCCGCCACCCCCGTGATCCTCCCGACAAAGGCCTTGCGGCTCGACCCCACCAGCCACGGCAGGCCCTCGAGCCCCGGCCAGCATCGCAGCTCCTCCAGCCGTCGTAGGATCTCGAGGTTCTGCTCTCCCGTCTTGGCGAAGCCGATGCCCGGGTCCAGAATGATCCGCCAACGCCGGATACCTGCTGCTTCGGCCGCTGCTACGCGCGCGAGGAGCTCGGATGCCAATGTCGAGATTAGACCCTCTGGATACAAAGTCATTCTTGTCATGGTCTGCGGTGTGCCGCGCATGTGCATGAGACAGATGGTCTTTTGAAGACGTGCGACGGTAGAGAGCATATCGGGGTCAAGAAGACCGCCGGAGACGTCGTTGATGATATCTGCGCCGTTGGCGATGGCCTGCTCGGCAACGGATGCACGGTACGTGTCGACGCTGATAGCCACGTCGCGAGCTTCAGGAAGCGAGCGGATGAGCTGGATGGTTGGCACAACGCGCGATGCCTCTTCCTCGGCTGAAACTTCTGGGCGGCCGGGGGCAGTGGACTGGCCGCCGACATCGATGATGGACGTTCCGTCCTTGAGCATGCTCGCGATGGTCTGCGCAAGGTTATCCCGCTCATGGAGTCCTCCGTCTGAAAACGAGTCGGGCGTCAAGTTGAGGATGCCCATGACATGGGTCTTTCGCTTGCTGACCAGAGGCGTCAACGAACCTGCGGTCCACGATAGCGGTGTCATGGAAGAGAGAGGCTCGCCAAGAGGCAACTCATTTAGATTATCCCGGATGAGCTTCCACGGTTTCCTCGGGTCCAGTGATTTCGCTGGGATGAGTCTGCAACTTGCCGTTAGCAAACCTGGGTACTCTTTACGACTGTGACACGTACTCGGCCAGGGGTCTGAGGACAAACTCGCGCTCCAAGATAGCGGCATGGGGAACCTTGAGCCGCTCATGATCGACTGTCTCGTCGCCGTAGAGAAGTATATCCAAGTCAATGTTACGTGGACCTTTGTCGATAACCTTTTTTCGCCCCATTTCATTCTCAATGGCCTGGAGTTGGTCGAGCAAGGCTATAGGCTCGAGTTCTGTCTCGACCTAGATGATTGGTCAGCGAGGAAGCATGGCGGATATTTTAACAGACATGCCTCGCAAGCGCCATTAACAAAACGATCCTGATCCGTAACATACATGGGTTCTGTCTCCCAGAGGCTGCTGGTCCTCTTGACTCTGATACCCCGGCGGTCCATCTCGTTGCACGCCCGCTCGATCTCAGCGACGCGGTCCCCCATATTACTTCCAAGGGCAACATACGCAGTCCTCCTGCGCGGGCCGCTGTTGCTTCCGCACGCACATCCACAGGCCGTATGTTCAAGCCCAGGCATAGTGGTTCGCGCACGAAAGCGAGGGCGCGCAGCAACTGCAAAGGGCACCCGGTGCGGCCTCGTCGACGTCAACGAGCACCGCGATGCAGTGGCGAATGCCCGCCGGGAAGTAGACAGAACATTGTGGCCGGAGCTGGTGAGGCCTTTGATGAGCGGGCGAGAGGGAAGAAGAGGTTGTCTCATGGCGAGTTCTGCTGCTACATGGTGTTGAGTGAGATGGGAAGCACTGATCTGACGCTGCCAAAATTTGCGCTAAAAGGACGCTAGGGTGAATGAATGTAGTGTGTATTTAAAGGCCCTGTAAAGCTAGAATTCTGTGAGTCCCCCGGTTCAATTTTTCTGTGCTTCAGAGGATAGAGTAGGCTGGCTGCGAGATTATAGCATCTTGATGAGGCCAGATAAATGTCGCTTTGAATCAGCTGGATAGCTCCGTTTCATGCGGTGATCACGATTCATGTCACGGGGTCAGCAGCAGCAAGCACATGTCAGAGGCATGAAGTGAAAGACGGCCAACATGTAATGCCAAACTAGGGCGGGAATTGCATAAATAACGTATTAATTTCCATCTGACGAATACCACACACACACACGCCATCATGTACAGGCTTAGCCGAGTCAATAGCCAAATCATCCGCAGCGTCCATCAGAACTGTTAACTCGGTACCTGCCTCTCTCTCTATCTCCGTCGTCCCTCGGTATCTTCCCCAGATCTACTATCAAGCTAATCTTGATGCGGAAACGCACCCCCCACATTCTCCCGCTTTAGACTCTAGACCTCGGCATGTGCTCACTTATTTCGTGTTTCTTGCCATCGCGAATCCTCGTCGGTCTCAGCTGATCAAGCCCTTTTATACGGAGTAGTCTACCCCAGATTCCGTCTCTTGCTCTGCTTCATCAGTTTCAATCTCTCTCTACCATCCACGCAGACATACAATCAACCAGACAAACGGACAGACAGACATCATGGCCTCTCCTCGTATGTTGCCCCCTGCGACGTCGCATTACCCAGCAGTCGCTCACATGTGCCCTCGACAGAAAAGATCCAAACTCCCATCACTGATCTCTTCAAGATCAAGCACCCCGTCCTTCTCGCGGGCATGAATGTTGCCGCTGGGCCCAAGCTCGCTGCCGCTGTCTCCAATGCTGGCGGGCTTGGTGTTATCGGTGGTGTTGGATACACGCCCGACATGCTGCGCGAGCAGATCGCAGAGCTCAAGAGCTTTCTAGATGACAAGAACGCTCCCTTTGGTGTCGACCTGCTTCTCCCTCAGGTCGGCGGCAGTGCTCGCAAGACAAAGTACGTCCTCTCCACACGGCCGCCTTTCAGGCAGCGTAGCTGACTCGTGATGCAACAGCTACGACTACACAAAGGGCAAGCTTAACGAGCTCGTCGACATCATCATCGAAGAGGGCGCAAAGCTCTTCGTCTCTGCCGTCGGCGTCCCCCCCAAGGCTGTGGTGGACAAGCTCCACGCCCACGGCATCGTCTACATGAACATGATCGGCCATGTCAAGCACGTCCAAAAGTGCATCGACCTCGGCGTCGACATCATCTGCGCACAGGGCGGCGAGGGCGGTGGCCACACCGGCGACATCCCTACGACCGTCCTCATCCCCGCCGTCGTCGACATTTGCAACAAGCACAAGTCCCCCCTCACCGGCGGCCCCGTCCAGGTCATCGCCGCAGGAGGTATCCACAACGGCCAGCTCCTCGCCGCCTCGCTCATGATGGGCGCCGGCGCCGTCTGGGTCGGAACCCGCTTCATCCTGACCGACGAAGCTGGCGCTCCCAAGGCGCACAAGGAAGCCGTCCGCACATCCGGCCACGACGACAACATCCGCACCATCATCTGGACCGGCCGTCCCATGCGCGTCCGCAACAATGACTACATCAACGATTGGGAGACCAACCGTCTTGCCGAGATGAAGGAGCTTGTCTCCAAGGGCGTCATCCCCTACGAGGCTGATCTCGACAAGCTGAGCGAGAACACGAGCGACAACGATGACGACGACGAGGATGTTCTTGACAAGTATAGACCCTATCTCATGGGGAAGTGTGCCGCTGTCGTCAACGAGCAAAAGCCGGCAAAGGCTGTCGTGGATGAGTTTGTAGACGATGCCGTCGCGTGGCTGCAAAGGGGCAACAAGATGATTGCCAAGCTGTAACGAACACGAGATGCCTTGTCCTGTATTTTGTTTAGTATATTTGTAGACTACGTGCATTGCTCGCATTGTTGATATCGTAGCATCAATTCATTCAACACTATATTTCCACCTCTCTGCGTTTCAAGCAGTTGTGAAGCAAACAACACACACCCTTTTACTTCACACATTAGGAAAACATCAAATCTATTTCATACTAACTAGGTAGGTAACCAAAGCAGCCAACATGTATACGCCAGCTCCAAACAACCATTCCGACCACACATTCATGCGCCACGCCAGATTTCACCGACGCATGCCTCTTCTCAACTACTGCTTTTCCCCGGGCAACACTGATCAATTCGAGCGCTAGTCATGTGCTCTCGCAACGCGGCTCCTTCACTCAACACTAGTTTGATTCGCCTCAGTTCCCAAGGTACGAGCGAATGGCTCCCTGCAGCCGAGAAGACACCTCGCCAGCCATTTGCGTCAGGTTTTCAAGGTCGTCGCCGGCCGTGATACCAAATCTGCGCACAAAGTCCTTGGCAGCTGACTCGAGGTCGCCGTACTCCTCCTCGGGCTCATCCTCTGGCCGTCCGAAGTAGGCGTTGGAAGAGATGGAGGTCGCGCCCTCGAAGCCTTGGAGTCGGGTCTTGGCCTCAGCCTGAGCGTTAGGGTCGTAAGAGCCCTTTCCGAAGAATTCGTCGGATGAGATACCCTTCTGAGTACCAAACTTGTCGCGAGCATATCGCTCCGAGTCGTCTATTTCCAAGTCAGTATAAAGCTGTGGTCTCTCGCATTCCGGAGAAACTTACCAACAGCAGCAGCCTTGACAGGTCCAACGGAGCCAAATCCTCCAGCATTCTTCTTTGGTGCGGCAGCAGCCTTGGGACCACCAATCTGTCCAAAGCCCAGTCGGTTCATGCCCATACCCAACCGCTCAACTTCGGCATCGGACTTCTGGCGTGTATGCGATGAGGTGCCAGCGCGGCTTGGGCTCACGGGAGTGGGCGAGATAATGGCAGCAGCGGATCCGGATTTGGTCGCAGGATCCTCCTCGGCATCAGGGTCGTAGCCGAGCTTCGCAATCCGGTCTGCCTCCTCCTTAGCCTTTCTCTCGGCCTCGTCAAAATCAATCGCATCGCTGGTGACCTTCTTGGCGCCCAACTTGGTGGTCTTCTTGGCGCCGAGGACGTTGGCCTTTCGGGGGCCAGTGGCGGTAGACGACTTGCGCAGGGCGGCAGATGTAGTAATTCGGCTTGCGGCAGGCTTTGATTCGCCAGTGGAGGTTCGGGAAAGAGGCGAGGCTGTACGAGCAATATCCTTGCCGTTGCCCGAGTTCAGGAAAGGAGACGGTGTGCGGCCGACGACGGGAGGTGTGCCAGTTCGAGAGACAGGAGGTGTAGGCTTCTTGATAGCAGGCTTATCCCAGGAAGAGAAAAAGTCATCATCGGGCTCACCAGCAGGGGTAGCAGAGCCGTCGTCGACAACATCATTGATGACGACCTCGTCAGGCCAACTAGACACATGTCAATTATGACCAGTAAGGGGTCCTTATGGTGCAGAAACGTACTCTTGGGCATCTCGCGCAGCGCGGCGCTTGAGCTCATCCTTGTATTTTGTGGCCGCGTTGGACTGGTATTTGGTCTTTGGGTCCTTGCTGTTGAGCGCGGCAGTGCCGCCATTCTGCTGGAAGAACTTGGTAGCAGACTCATTGCCACCGACCTTCATTACTCGCAGCTGATCCCATTGCCACTCTGCATCACGTCGTCAGTTCTGGTAGGGTATGCGATTCAGGGGAGATGTACGTACGGTCGAGGTTTGTTGATCGCACGAATGAGATATGGACACCGAGGTTTCGGTGGTTGGAGGAGCAGTCAAGGCAGAGGTAGATGCCAAAAGGAACGGAGGTCCAGGTAGGGTTCTTCTGTCCGCAGTCGAAGCAGATCTGAGCGCAAGAGCGTGACGGTCAGCGCAACCGCGTAGCAGGCGTTTAAACAACAAATTACATACCTTGTTCGCAGGCTTAGTCTTCAACTTCTCAAAGATCTTGAGCGACTGTTGCTTAGTCGCAAGTGCAGCCATTCTGACGGTTGGGCCGTGATCGAAATGGGTCTTGCTATTTGGCGTAAAGAGGGTATTGAATGTCACGGAAAGTTGCGTATCCTGCTCCTACTATCGACGTATCAAGGAGAGGACAGAGTTGGTCGGACCTGAAAAGGGAACAAGTTGCGTGTCGTTAATTAAGGAGAAGAGTCGTCAAGGGCAGAGTTGTCGATAAGGTGGCATATCAAGAGAGGCTAAACTGAATTCGGTCACCCCACCTGTAATTCTGCCCCGGGCGGTGGAGCCGTAACAACGCAGTTCCCAGCTAGAGCTTGCTTAAGCTCAGGGATCTATCACGATAATACCTTGTACCATCATAAACTTAACAAGGCATTCGTCCTCCTACGATGGCTGTTGTCGAATCGCCAGGATGAAGCCAACGACAACTCTCATCGCGACCCGGCCCAATGCCTTTCGAGGCGTCCCATCAATACTACGACTTCCTGTCTCGAGATGCTATGCGACTCAGCAAACCATAGGAACAGCAGCAAAAAGCCCTAAACGAAGAGCAGTGACGCCTTTCAACGATACCGGGTACGTGCCATGGACTCAGCTTTCGGTGGGAGAAAAGGCGGCTCGGGCGACTCAGCAGAGCTTCAACTTTGGCATGATCCTCGTTGGTCTTGTGCTCACTGTAGGTGGCTCCGCGCATCCGGACATGTGGTGGATGACATCTAAAACTATACTAGGGTGGTGTGGGATATTTTCTCTGGACAGACGTCTTCTCCCCCGATAGCAAAATCTCCAACTTCAACCGCGCGGTTGACAGAATCAAAGACGACCCACGCATCCTCGAAATCATGGGCGACGCCAGAAAGATCACAGCGCACGGAGACGAGACATTCAACAAGTGGAGGAGGGCACGACCTGTTGCGTACGTTCAACCATGTTGCGCAAAGATATTCAAATGCTGATCGGGTTAGCTCCTCGGAAACAACAGACGCTCGCGGCGACCAGCATTTGATGATGCATTTCTACGTGCGTACATCGACAAGTCGAGATTAAAACACAACTAAAAAATTCAGGTTGATGGACCCAAGAACAACGGCATCGCCCGACTACACATGGTCAAGCACCGCGGACACAGCGAATTCGAATACAAGTACCTCTTTGTCGACATTAGGGGCCACGAAAGAATCTACCTTGAACACGAGGACTCAGCAGCATCCAAAGCTGGCAAGAAGCTCAGCTTTTTTGGTGTGAAATGGGGTTAAACGCGGCATTCGGAGAAGCGTTTGAAAAGCTCAGCTTCAAAAAACGAATGCCTTTGTTATGCCGGGCAATTTCAGTCGTCGATCTGGCTGGAAGCATGAGAACTGTTTCCTTGTATCATATTTTCAGAGTTTGCTTCTGGTTGGCTTTCATTTCAATCTGCACGTCAACTTTAGGTTTTTAGTGCTGTCGTCTCAGGCTCATGTGGAGGAGTTGAGCGAATTCGTGTATTATATA
The DNA here is from genome assembly GCA_013266265.1 of Fusarium sp. NRRL 66182. Classification (NCBI taxonomy): domain Eukaryota; kingdom Fungi; phylum Ascomycota; class Sordariomycetes; order Hypocreales; family Nectriaceae; genus Fusarium; species Fusarium sp. NRRL 66182. The sequence goes on from JABFAK010000298.1 coordinate 22,571, forward strand.
TCTATGTACGTCTCTCGAGATGCATCTCAAAACGTACATTCATTGCTGGATGACGAACAGATCAGTTCAATGGCGCATCTCTGTCACTTGTCGTTCTATTGTGCCATCATGAACAAGCCCTCTACATCCCGAGGGCATATATACTACACTCACTCTAATGCTACGATTCTTGTCCGAATATCGATCTCATGATGAAATGTTCCAGTTTTTGCTTTAACCATTCTACGTTGGTTCTCATGATCATGCAAAATTGTTTCGTGAGTCGTTGAGAGGTTCTCCAAGGTCAATAACTGACAGCTGTGCAACGAGAGGCGATGGACAGTTTTGTAGTATTTATAGAACTATTCTAATCACCGCCAACATCTGCCAACGTCATAGGGCACGAGGAGAATCAATATGGTCACGTCTTCAGCTTTTCAGGTTACACATTCTGTGCATTGAGAATTGAATCTCTTCATTCGAAGAATCTCAGCAGGGCTCGTGCCAACTGATTCATCATCACTCGTCTACAAGAAGACAATTGGCAAATCAGACGTCACTAAGTTGCTTTAGTCTAGGTGATCACTGCTGTTTCTTACGTTTATAAAGCTTGTGTGGTTTTGGTCTTATTGACTATTCGTGCTCTTGGTCGACTTGGACTTGACATTATAAACATGACTAACTAGCAGTATAGTCTTCTTCCCTCGTTCATCTGTGCTCACGCTATGAAGACGAGATACATACTACGCGAAAGACCAATCCAGTCCTGAAGATATTTATATGCAACAATAGTAACGTAGACCAAGACACCCATAGATCTGGCCATTAGTTGTGAACAAACATGTGACATTTTGAAGTGTCAAGAATTCCAAGTGCTGGATGTATTTTCAGTCGTTTTCCTTCCTCGTGTGCTTACGTCAATGCCGAAAACTACGTCTGGGACGACAGGTTTCTTCCAAAGTCCAGCGCCAAAGGTATAGCAATAGACTTGCAATGAAGGCCTCACGAATACAAGGAAAACCTATAAAAAAAATTAAACAATTTCTAAGACGCCAGCATGTTGTTTGACTCATGACTTTGAACATTGAGGAAATGAGTGTCAACTCATCCATTCTAAATACAGCTTGTTCCTTATGCGCGATGAGCTCTCAACTTGAGATCTAAATTCCTGCAAGTCACAGCCACGGGAGGTGAGAGAAACCTGAGACTTGTTGTCATAGCGCAGCTTGCTCTGGATGAATCTTGTATATAGAACCTAGCACTCCATGCTTATAACAGTCTTCCGGCTTCGTCATCGTACCATTGTGTCTTATCAACAACTGGTTATTAACTGCACTTATTCTTCACGGCGCGCTCAACAAGCATATGAGGCATTAGGCGGTTATACCTGGCGTCTATGTGCGAGAGCTCACACTTTTGTCTGAGAAACATGCTTCGCCCTATCTACGTTCCAGACGACAGGCAACACTTGGTTGCTATATACGTGAGTCCAATCTCCATCTTGAGTGTACTTTGACGGCTACTGCCAGCTTGAAAGACTTTGCGCTTGTTGTTGAGATTGAACCGATGCAAAGACGGACAATAGATTCTTAAATTGTTTCTTAGAGTGGAATAGCCCGAGAACGCCGTATAGGTAGAATCAGTCATGAAAATCCAGACACTGTGCGTGTCTCGAATGAGTAAGAGTGAATATTAAGCTCAAAGATAGCTATATGATCATACGTGTGACTATGCATGTGACGAGCTGCGCAGAGGGGATACAAGCCGTATTCACTTAAGCTGTATACCAAGGCTTCTGGCGTCGGCAAAGTCCACGTCTGAAAGGTTTCTCGAACACCGTACCAAGTGTACGCGTGTAAGAACTTGGACCGCCGAGGACAAGAATGACACATATATTCAAGGTATTGTACTAAGCGCCGGGTTCTGAACCGAACTTGATCCTCCAGCGGATCCGAAATGACCTCAGTCAACGGAACTACCTCTTCGAGAGGGGTGTGTGTGTGTGTGTGTGTGGTTCTGATGAAGCCATCGTCATTGTTCCAGTTTCTTATATCCACACCGCGGAGCATGGATCGGCATTTCCTGGGGAAAGAAGAAAGGGCGTGTGCTGGAATCTGGGGAAATGAATCGTATATACGGATACCGTAAAGAAAAGTAGCATCAGAGACTATACGTATGATCGGATCTGTGGCAGGTACCTGGTTTCCTTGCCTCCTGGAATGCCGTCACGTAATGAATGTCTCCATCTACACCCAGGGTTGACACATGCTACGCGACCTGGTTATAACATCTGAAGAATTCTATGCCGGTAGTTGCTATCCTCGGATCACGGCTATGGTGCTCCCTCTCATCTTGGATGCACGCCCCCCTAGTGGGACTGATAGTTTTCTAGCCGTAAAGAAAAGAAGTTCTTTGGTGGAGTCTGGAGATCTCGTGTTAACACGATTTCTCCCGAGGTCATCGCTCGGCTTTCCGAGGAAAGATGGGGATTTTTCTCCATTGAAAACCCCCTGCAGAAAACGAAAACGTGCCTTTTCTTGACTGGTGACTTGTAGGAGCTTCCATGGCGCCAAAGGATGAGCTTGGCAACTCCAGTCTGGCGCATATGACTTTCCGAATATGAGAGAAGAGTCACAGGGTTTCCATAATTGCAGGTAGTGTCCTCTGTGCTGTAGCTGACTGTCGACTTGTTGGGGAGCCATCAAAGTTAATATTCGAATGAGGCTCTCAGAACTCAGTCGGCTTTAGCAAAATCATCTTAAACGAGCCTTTTCAGACCTATGATAGCCGAATGTTCCGATTCGATAATGCACCAGCCAACTGAAACAATTGTCTGAAACTTTAACGACAGCCAACGACATTCCGTTCCATTGAGAGCCACGGCAGTACTGCTTGTCATGTTAGCCCACCCGAAGCTATCCAAATGCCAAAATCAGAGCTTTGAGTATGTACATCACATGCCAGACGACCTACCCATCAACGGCCGTTGTTCCATATCGGCAAGCAACGCACGCTTGGCTTTGAAAAAGTAGAATCAATCAACCATTCTCTGTACTCTGTGATAATCACAAACCACCACCATCTCGCACAGAGTTTGCGCACAAGACTGACTAAAAATCCCAGCAGGTATTATGCGTGACTCATCACAGCATTGGTTATCGGGCATATAAGCCTTTGATAGCTGTCGCTTCAAAGAGTTGCCGGCTACATGTCTCATGTTATCGTCTACTCCAATCAGGCCGCTGCCCTAACCTTGTCTCTCTATTAGCGTTTTGAGGGGAGGTCTCATCGCATAAAATTTCCGTGATAGCTTGGTCCCGTTCATTTGGTTATCATCCCACTCTTGCGAGGCCAATGCCCATCAAACAAGGGCCACGCCGCCACGTTGACTTGTTGGTTCCTCTACCGGGACGGGACGCAGCCATTCTTGGGCAGGGAGCAGCAGGCTGGTAGTCCAGCATGGACGACATCATCCGGAGAAGTGAAAGTTCGCCTTGAGTCGCATCTGCGTAATCACCAGAAGGTGGTGACTGTATCTTATGCGAGCAGCTATTTGGCGGCCTGCCTTGGGGGCTTGGTAAATGTCGTGCATTGCTATCGCTGGCATGATTCCCATGGATAACCAACGTAATGGGAACGCTGAAGAGGGGCTTGTGAGTCCGTCTCCATGCAATTATTTGCACCCCTCAGGGCCCTGGCAAGGGTTGCAACTTGCAAGGAGCTCTTCCCCATGCTAACCCATGTTCCTCTGACATATCGCAGCGCGCGGGCGTGGGGAAGGCATCCACCATCAGATGCTTGGCTATGGGTTGAAGTTGGAGCAACGTCTGCAAAGTTTTCCATTTGATCTCTTGAGAAGCTCCTGTCGTTATTCTCAGGTCCCTGGCTGAACGGTGGCAGCTGAGCCCAAGCCTCATTTCCCTGCCGCTGGAGGTCCCCTCGTCCGGCCCGTCTTGTCTCAGGGGTTGACAAAATGCCGAGGGCATCCGCGGAAGAGGGCCGTAGTGTCAAAGAAGAGGCAAGCTACATGATAAATCCCATAGTGCATTGATGCTGGGGGCGAGCGCCAGCAAATGGACATACTATGTATATCCTTCTACTACCAAGCCGCCCTGATCAGCGCTCCTTGCCGGGCTGGATCTCAGGTACCGCATCCCTGAATTAAACTTGCAGGTTGTGTTGCTTTTGTGGAAACATTCCCAAGCTGGAAGCGTTCGTTTTTGCAACTTCTGTCTGTAGCTGTGGGCGGATGGGAATCGATCGTCTAGGGTCTACGTAAATAGATCCACTGACGTACTGAGTTCAGGGATTGTACAATTTTAGATCGATCCATTCCAGAGGGAAGAAGAAGGACTGCGAGTCAGAGTTGGAGTTGGTCAGAATGGCAGGCAGTCATGAAGGAAGATAGATGATGATGAACAAGGATTCGCAAGGACTTTGCAACTGCCTTCCTTCTCTGTCGACGTCAGTTCTTGCCAGTCCAAAAGTTCAAGCGGGCACAGCGACTAGGATCTAATCAGGAAAGCGTCAAGAAACCTAACATTCGCACTTTCCCCAGTGGTCATTCTCAATCACCCTCCAGTCCGAGTATTTACCAACTTCCATTGCATACCTGTCTACTTCTGTGCCTCTCCTCATCTTGATCCGGATGCAATGAGACAGCAACAAGAATCAACCCGACACACGACAGCTATACTTTAGCAGAAAGCACCTTCATCTCCTCGTGATGCCCCTGACGTTCCCCTCTGCACGCGTGAATCTTTGGGGACAACGTACAAAACATGAGGGACGATCTTGAGGTTATTCAGAAGCAACCCCGCCTGTGTCTCTGATCAGCCAGCCAGTTAAAACCAGCTCTTAGCCTAGGTTCATGGGCAATACAGAGTGCTATAGTGGTGACCAGTTATATTGGCCTCTCCAGAAATCACCCATAATCCGGGCCGGAGCAAGTCCTGCCCCTCCAATGATTCGGATGTCGTTTGATCAATCCGACGGCTAGGGCACGGGATCACGTTGTTCAACTTGCGATCCCAAGTTCCTACACCACCACTTGGTGCGTGGGAGTCGGGACAAGTCAACCCTGAGACTGGCAACTGACGACCTGCAGTCCAACTAAGCATTTGCAAGACTACTATGGCACGGGAGCCGTCGGCCCCTGACTCAAATTCTGAGACTGATCTTCTCCCTTTGCCTTGATCTGGCTCTGTTTCCCATAATCGCTTGATGTTGGTCCACAATCGCGATGTGAAGCGTGTGTCGCAAGCCCCCGGAGCGATGGCGGGAGAGGGAAGAAGCATGCCAAACCGCATGATTTGCTGTTCCAAATGGAGGAGGAAGAATGATCGCCAAAGCCTTGACGTCGTCGACATGAAGCTGGCGGCGCTTTATCAGCCAGCCAAAAGCGCCCACGCCAGCCCCAGCTTTCTACTTGACCCCGCGAATACCACCCTCCAAAAGCAAAGAGCATTTGGGGGTGTGCGCACATACCACCCACCCACCCGCTCACCCCCAGATTTCAACGAACAGCCATTTATCCCCAGATATGGAAGCTCTGCCAAATGGTGTCTTTCTTATCCTTACACAAGTTTTCTTTTTGGTGCGCAAGGCATCTCCTACACACCATCCTACGCTTGCATCCGATTCCTAGCACAGTTCTCATTCGTTCAGGCTTGTCTGGCGGTGAGGATACATTAACTTATCGTACGGGAGCTGTGTTGCCCTGAGTCGACCGGCCTGAATCAAGCTGATTGTTACCGCCAATGCTTATCGTGACCAGGGGCTGATGAACCATTCAGCCCAGGCAAGACGGCCAGATTGAGGAATATCTCCACTACCTAGACAGAGAAAATTCTATGTGCGTCTCCGTATGTGTGGTACATGGCGCGTATCGTCCGGTGCAAACCCCTTCACCGACCACTCGGCCTGAGACAGCTGAGCATGAAATGGCTCTGCTTAAACTTCGCATGCGACTCAGCCTCCCAACAATTACACGAGGATTGGAGTGGACATGGGATACCTCGTTCGAAGACAGTTTCGTTTTGCCCTGTATGTCGGCCACAACACGCGCCCCGAAAGTATTGTGCGTCCAATGATACCGCGTCCCCTTGCCGTACCGAAATCAACATAGCTGCACCCCTGGGCTTGACCTCGCCGAGCACAGGCACAGAGTCTTGGTATCTGGAGATTGTATCCGTATGTGCTTATCAGGGGAAGACAGGACGGCCGCAGGCAAAACTTGAAAGCTTTCGTGGGGCTGACGTGATGCATTGGCAAACCTGAGGCGTACCAGTCAGGTTGTGTTGTGAACAGCTCAGCCGAGTCAGCCCTCTCTCTCTTGTCTCTCTTTTCTTCTGTGTCACCACACGCCCCACGGGGGAGAAACAAAAGCCCCCATCCAGTCTCGGGAGGTATGATACGCCGCCTTATCAAGCGACGAGACATGGCTTGCGACCACTAATTCGTGGCTTCCATCTTTCCGATAAACTCTCAGCCTGTGTTCAGGGGCAGCTCATAGCGGCCGCTTCAAGATGAACGACTCCTCAAATTGTATGCGGTCCCGCTGAATAATTGAGCCGAGTAAAAGGAAATGGGGAGGAAGGTTGGGGGAACTTTTGGTGACCAAGCGCAGAAGTTGATAACGGAAGAGAAAAGAGACAACAGAGTTTGCTACCTCTGGTGTGTGAACAAACTTCCATGTTTTACTGATACAGTACGGTAGGTATCACCTGCAAGTTTTTGTTTCTTTACCATGTGATGACTACCACCATCTGAGCATTTCGCCATCGGCACGCTGACACACAGGGGTTTGAAAAGATGGTGTGGTGCGTTGATGGTGGGGGAGCCGGCAGATCAGATTGCCCATGGCTATCCAAGTCAACCAAATAAAAAATACCATGCATGCAAAGATACCTAGGCAGATATTGACAAGTTTGGTTTTTCAAAGAAAATAGCATGTCTTGGCATATTCACATTTCAATCAAGCTGTGGTTCAGAGTAAAAGGACCTATCCTACACACGCAGATACAATATCCCACTTGTGCAGGATCAGTTACTGTCAAACTCCCCGACATATGACGGCATCCTGAGATCTGTCTGATCTGGCTAGGAATCTAAAAAAAGGGGGCCATACTAACCACAGCTAAGCCAAGCCAAGCCGGCGGCCCTGGGCCCTGGGCCCCCAAAGCCTAAACTTGCTATACCCAGGTTCAGTATCATTCTGCTTTCGGGCAAGTCCCCGCC
>JABFAK010000300.1:0-32190 GCA_013266265.1 Fusarium sp. NRRL 66182
AACGTCGACGTCGACGTTCAGGTAACCAGGGTGTGTAGGAAGACCAGGAATAGTCTGAATATCAGCAGCAAGAGCATACCTAGTATTTGTTAGTTGTGTCATGTCAAACCAAAATTAAGAATAAACCTACAGATATCCTGCTCCAGCAGCCATCTTTACATCACGGATGGGGACTGTGAAGCCAGTGGGAGCACCCTTCAACTCGGGGTCGTGAGAGAGGGAGTATTGCGTCTTGGCCACGCAAATGGGTAGGTTGCCGTAGCCTTGGCGAGTATAAGTGTCGACCTTCTTCTGGGCGAGCTCGCTGAGCTCGACCTTGTCAGCTCCGTACATCTTCTGGGCGATGGCATTGAGACGGTCTTGCACGGTGCCCTCCAGGTCGTAGGTCAGCTTCGGGTCCTTGGGCTTCTCGGAAGCCGCAATAACACCGCGTGCCAGGTCAACAGCACCCTTGCCGCCCTCGGCCCAGTGGTTGGCCAGGATGGCGTCCTCAGCGCCGGCAGAGATGGCCTCCTCGCGGATGGCAGCAATTTCGGCCTCGGTGTCGGTCGAAAACTTGTTGATAGCAACGATGACGGGAATGCCAAAGGACTTGGCGTTGGTGATCTGCTTCTTGAGATTGGCACAGCCAGAGCGGAGGAGCTCGACACTCTCCTCGCCGGAGTCTGCAGGGACCACGGTGCCGTGAATCTTGAGGGCTCGAACAGTGGCGACAATAACAACAACGTCGGGGGTAAGGCCAGAAGTACGGCACTTGATGTTGAAGAATCGCTCGCCACCCATGGTAAAGTCAAAACCGGCCTCGGTAACTACAAACCCAGCCTTTTCGTTGTGGTCCTCATCAGCCTCGGTACCGGCAAGCTTGAGCGCGAGCTTGTCGGCCAGGACAGAGCTCTGGCCAATACTGATGTTGGCAAAAGGACCAGCGTGGACAAAGACAGGGGTGCCTTCGAGCGTCTGCATGAGGTTGGGCTTGATGGCGTCCTTCATGAGAGCTGTAAGAGCACCACCAGCGCCAATATCATCAGCAGTGACAGCATCACCGCTTCGTGAGGAAGCAACCACCATTGCACCGAGGCGCTCACGCATCTCAGCCAAGCTGTTGCTGAGAGCCAGGATGGCCATACACTCGCTAGCAACGGTTATGTCGAAGCCAGTCTCACGGGTTTGCCCCTTCTCAGTAGGCGCGGTTCCAATTGTGACACCTCGAATGTGACGGTCATTGACGTCCAAAACACGCTTCCAAGTGATGGTCTCAGGGTCGATATCCAGTCGGGCAAATCGACGGATTTCATCTTCGGACAACTCATCAGGGTTGGTCTTGTCAATACCGAGCTTCTTCAGTCGACGGAGCATGACAGGGGCGAAATTCCTCTGGCCATTCTTGGCAGGGACTAGTCGCTTGTAAAGAGGGCCATCCTTCTGGGTGTTTTCGTGGAAGATGCGGGTATCGATGGCAGCGGCCAACAAGTTGTTGGCAGCAGTGATGGCGTGAATATCACCAGTAAGATGCATGTTGAACTCATCCATGGGAATCACCTGGCTGTAGCCGCCTCCAGCAGCACCTCCCTTGATGCCAAAGGTAGGGCCCTGGCTGGGCTGTCGTACGTTGGCAAACGTCAGACGTCCGACGTGGGCTCCCAGAGCCTGGGCCAAGCCCATAGTCGTGGTAGACTTGCCCTCTCCCAGGGGCGTGGGGGTGATACCAGTGACGACGACATAACGGCCGTTTCTTCGATGCTCTAGTCGCTGCAGCAGGCCGAGATCAACCTTGGCCTTGTACGCACCGTATGGCTCCAGCTCGTGGGGAGCAATACCAACCTCGGTGGCAATACGGGTGATGTCCTTGGGGATTTGCGCTCGTGACACAGCAATATCTGAAGGGACAGGGCTCTCGAGCTTGAGGGGCAGAGGAATGGTCTTCCTTAGCTTCTGGGACTCAAAGTACCATGTGGTGGCCTCAATGACATTCTGCATGAGCATGGCAACAGTCATGGGCCCAACACCGCCAGGAACAGGGGTAATGGCACTTGCAACCTCAACAGCGGAGGCGTAGTCGACATCGCCTACAAGACGGTAACCAGACTTCTTGGTAGAATCGGGCAGGAAGTTGGTTCCTACGTCGATGACGACGGCACCAGGCTTCAGCCAGCTGCCCTGAACGAACTGAGGCTGGCCAATGGCAGCAACAACAATGTCTGCGTTCCTCACATATTCAGGAATGTTTTGTGTCTTGGAGTGGACGACGGTGACAGTAGCGTCAGCGTTTCGCAAAAGGTAGCTCACAGGGCTTCCGACAATGTCACTTCGTCCGAGAACAACGGCGTTCTTACCCTTGATGTCAATACCAGATTCCTTGAGGAGAACCATGACACCCTTGGGCGTGCAGGGCACGAAGAGAGGCTTGCCGCCTCTCTTGGCCAGCTCTCCAATGTTCTTGGTGCCAAAGCCATCAACATCCTTTTCGTCTGCCACAAAAGATGTGACGGCATACTCAGAGATGTGCTTGGGGAGAGGTAGCTGGACCAGAATGCCGTGGACAGCAGGGTCGTTGTTGAAATGGCGGAGATGGTCAAGAAGCTCCGCCTCTGTGATAGACTCAGGGTAGTGAAGCAGTTGACTATCAATGCCAGCCTGATTGAATGAGTCAGCGAATGCGTCTTGTGGTAAGGAATTGTGACCAACCTCTGCAGCGGCCTTGAGCTTCATGCGCACATAGGTAGCTATCGCGGGGTTAGTGGTGGGATGATCTCATGATGGCGGGGCAGGGTTGTCACGAACAAGAGTCTGATCGATCACCCACTGTAGGACAATTGAGTCAGCATTCAGCGCACGAAGTAAAGGTTGTGAGAGGGTGACATGCCTTGGAGGATCTTGAGGCAGGGCTTGAATCTAGGATTGATCTTTTGCTTCTCAGCAACCTCAGCGCAGAGCTTCTCGCGGATCGACTTGGCAACAGCGTTGCCGTCGAGCTTTGTGGCCGTCATTGCAGTCGAGGAATAGGGTCTTGTTTGGTGAATTGATGATGATAGTGAAGGAAGGGGAAAAGATAAAGACAAGGACAAGGACCCGACCACAGAAGCTGAAGCAAAGTTGAATACTCGACTCTTGGTCAGGAGGCGGCGGCTGGATATAAGACGAGTTGGAGCTGGACCTGGACCTGGACCTGGAGCTAGTAGAGCTGGAACTGTCTGGTCAAGAGGAGGGGCAATTTGAATCCGAATAGCGACGCTCAAGAGTGGCACGGTCGACACGGCAGAGACGCCCGAACACGTGTGAAGGTGTCTTTGACTGTGCGACTTTGTGCGTGAAGGCGTCTGCAGGTGGGTGAGAATGGTGAGAATCTGACTTTGCTGGGGCCCGCCTATTGCGGGTTCGGCTTCGGCATGGTGCCTATGTGATCGGCTCTTCTGCCGCCGTTTTTCGAGCCTCAAAAGTACTGCAACCTCTGGTATCGATAACTCGAAACCTAGAAACAGTAAACGCCATCTCGGGATCCCTCGGAGAGTATTCGATTCCAGAGACACGGCAGAGCGGAGAAGCTCGCCGTACATGATCAACTGGAATATAATCTAAATTGCAGTTATACATAGTGTTAGAATCCCGAACAATCTCCAGACGCCCGACGCCTCAACGGAAGAAGCATGTATTGTATGGACGATCCATCCAATGCAATGCGAGTACGTCTTTGGGGTAGCCTTCTAAAGATGCAAGTTGAGCAAAGAAAGTAGATGAGAACCATCAGACCACCAAGGCCGTCCGGTAACGGAACGGCCGCTATTGCACAAAGGACAGTCAGTCTCTGTAGAATCGTTCGATTTATTGTTTCAAACAAGGTTCAGCCGAATGAAGCTTGCCTCGCAACATGTCCATCTTCGAGGTGTTGCAATCAACTATGCAGTTGGTTAGTCGCGCGACTGACTGACTACGCGTTGACCAGACGCAACGCGGGATCCAGGAAACGAAACGGATATGCTTCTAGACTCGAGAGAAGGTGAGCCCAGCCAAACAAGAGTCGACCGATGATTCAAACGTCGACGGCCAATGAGGGTTAAGGGTTCAGTCGTGTCGATGCCTTCAGCCTTGTTGCATCCGAGTTCACATGCTTGAATTCTGCTCTCTCTTTCAGTTTACCCGGGTAGTTAGTTGATGCCTCAGGATAATCTGTCAGAGAAGAAGATCAGACCAGATCAAGATCAACTCGTAATTATTAGTTATGGTCCGAGTTTACGAAAACAACACCAAGTATTACTCATAGAATGACTCTTGAATCCTTTAGATGATTCTACTAGGAGTCATATCGATCCATGATAACATCGATAGGCATCAAGGTCTTAAACGTGGTTCAGTACAACATTGACACTTGCATGCCAGGCACATCCTACCAAATCAGGCATCAGCCCTGTGCCCCTCTCGCGGGGCGGGGGATCTTTGCCCCACCAAAACGCACAACCGCCAAAAATTCCATCGCGAAAGCCCTCGCCATATAATCAGCCGCTACGAATCTACCTCCGCCATCAACCCCTCCTAGTGCCCCTCCAGACGACGACATTATGCGGCCCATTCTTCTCGCCGGGCATGAGCGTGCGCTCACCCAAATCAAGTATGTCCAAGCCTCGTTCTCTGTAATCAAGCGATGCAGTGACAAGAATATCATTTTTCCAATATAGCTTGAAATGAAACACTTCTACACACAATACCTCTACACCCAACACCATCAACTAACCTCTGACCCAGGTTCAACAAAGATGGCGACCTCATCTTCTCCGTCGCAAAGGACCAGCAGATCTGCGCCTGGTTCTCTCACAACGGCGAGCGTCTTGGAACCTATCACGGCCACGTCGGTGCCATCTGGACTGTCGACGTCAACCCCACCTCGACCATGATCGCCTCCGGTTCTGCCGATAACACCATCCGTCTCTTTGAGGTCAAGACCGGTCGCCTCATCAAGACTTGGGAGTTCCCCACTGCCGTCAAGCGAGTCGAGTTCAACGAGGATGGCACCAAGCTGCTGGGCGTTACCGAGAAGCGAATGGGTTACCTCTCCAACATTGTTGTTGTCGATATTAACCCTGACCTCAACGCCGAGCAGAGCGACGAAAAGGTCCTCACCATTGTCTGCGACGAGAGCAAGGCCACCGTTGCTGGCTGGAGCGCCCTTAGCAAGTATATCATCGCTGGCCACGAGGATGGCAGCGTAAGCCGATTCGACGCCAAGACTGGTGACCTTCTTGACAACGTCCCCGTTCACGAGCTCAACCAGCCCATCGTTGACCTTCAGTGGTCTCCCGACCGCACCTACTTTATCACCGCCTGCAAGGACAAGACCTCCAAGGTATGTGCCGTCATTATAAACTGTGGCAAAATACTGACAATACCAAGCTCATCTCTGCCCGCGATCTCGAGGTCCTCAAGACTTACGTAGCCGATACTCCCCTCAACAGCGCTACCATCACTCCCAAGAAGGATTTCGTCATTCTCGGTGGTGGTCAGGCCGCCATGGATGTCACCCGAACATCTGCCCGTCAGGGCAAGTTCGAGGCCCGTTTCTACCACAAGGTCTTCGAGGACGAGATTGGCCGTGTACGAGGCCACTTCGGTCCGCTCAACACTGTCGCTGCCGACCCCACGGGCAAGAGCTACGCCAGCGGCGGAGAGGACGGATATGTGCGAGTTCACCACTTCGACAAGGGCTATTTTGACTTCAACTACGAGGTCGAGAGGGAACGAATCAACCGAATGCAGTAGATTCGATTCTTTTCCTGTGTGCTTGCATAGTACGGCGTTTGGGGGGGGACAAACAAATAAATCTTTTTGTTCAAATGGGGCAAAAAATAAACGGGATGCCGGAGGCGATGGATTGGCTGGGATTGTGTAAGGGGAGAACTAAGAGGAAGACAAATATGCTTGTAAATCTTACCATCTCTCCAGGGTTTAGGGAAAGGTCGAAAATTGCACGATTGATCACGTTTCTACGACTTGGGATTCGATACCTTGACATATCGTCCTTCTCATGCAATCACGACAATCAGGGTTACCAGCAGCATAACCGACTAGGCACGGGTCTTATGCTCTCATACACATCTCTTTTTACACTTTAGTTACCAGCCGTCCTCACGCCTATATCCTCCCAACCGCAGAGCATCGTGTGATGCATCTTCTGGCCCTACGGTACAAATTGCCCTACCAGATTAAGCAAATACACAACATCTTCTATGGGTCCTTGAATCAGCCAAACGCCAAAAAGTCTTTCCCTTTGCTAACCCATCATGTCGAAGGTTCTTTGGTTTTCCCTCATTTCTTTTTGCCCTTCTTGCCCTTGGCGGAACCTCCTGCAGATGCAGTTGACGCCACGCTAGATGCTCTTGATGGAGCGGCCGAGCTGTTCTTGCTAGATTTGACGGACTTGACATTGTCCAGCGGCTTATTCTGCAATGTCTGTCAGGAAATAGATAATAAAACAGAATATGTAGCACCTAGTCACATACCTTTACGCCATTCTTGGCCTTCTTCTTCGCTGGTGCCATTCCAAGAATGCTGTCCTCATCGTTCTCGTCCTCAGGCTCCCGCTTTGATTTCCCATTGATTCCGTTTGAACCGCGAGAAGGGACATCTTCAAATTCTTTGACAATAGTTGTGATCAAAGTAGTGCAGCGACGGGATAGTTCGATGGGGGTTCGACTGAGGAAGAACCAGTCGAATCGGAACAGAGGCGACTCCCGAATATCGTCTCGCATCTTCTCATAGAGGCCTTCCGAATCAATACCATATCGGTCAAGCAAAACCAGTAGGAATCGATCTTCTTCTTCGGTGTACACTTTCTTGTTGGTAGTGGAGACAGAATAATTGATCTTGAGCTGCTGCAGAGGAACACGGTACTGCTGCATTTTCTTTCTCAAAAGCTTCTGGTGGTGTCCAATGCGGCGTGTCCGTTCCTCACCATCCTCGATTGTCTTGATGAATTTGGGATAGTCTGCGATTTCGGTGTACCTTTGCCAGAAAACCTTTGCATAAGCCTTAATTTCGGGAGCTGACTTGCTGTCGATTTCGTTGGAAATGCCTTCGTAGTCGGTTCGCCCATATTTGCCAGATCCATTGACAAACTGCTGAAAGTCTCGTTTGTTCCAATCTCCAAATCCCTGCATCGACAACCTTTCTTTCTCCTCTCTCTCTTCCTCAGTCAATGGCGTCGCGTTGTCGATCTCTTGTTGGTCAAGGGCCCTCTCAGCTTCGCGATCTGAAAGGTTGTCGTCATCACCTTCTGGCAGGGGAACCTTGTAGCCGATTTCCTTACGATAATAGGCGGTTTCCCTGTCTTGGAGGTCACGCAGACGCGGTGGGTAAAACTGATAGTCGTGTACAGGCACCTGCTTTGGTGCTCGGGGAGCCTTGGGCTTGGCGTCGGCCTTTGGGTTGGGATACATGGTTTGTCGGAAATACTTGTCCATCGAGTATGATTGCTCCTTGCGTTCTCGCTTGGCGGGATTAATCCAAGTCATGTTGATGTTCTTTTTGGCATTGGCGAAGTTTTCGCCATTCCACTCGTAGGCTGACTCTGACGTGAACTTTTGCAGATCGTCAATGCCTAACTTTTCGTACTTGGCGTTCAGCTGCTTTGTTCGGTTCTCGCCTCTCGAGAGGATTTCATCGATGTCGTCGTCACCAACCTCACCATCCCCGGAGACCATGTTGCCAGTAGGGCCCTTCGACTGGAAGACCTTCTCGGCGCCATGCTGAATCATGGACAGAAGTTCGTCCTTGTTGGCAGCGGCCTTGGCAGCAGCTTGCGCACGGCCTTGTTGAATAACCAGCTGGTCTAAACGCAGCTTCTGAGCAGCCCTCTCTAGTACCTTTTCCTCAATGGCATTATCCGTCACGAATCTGTACACAACAACCTGTTTGGTCTGACCGATACGATGGGCTCGGTCCATGGCTTGCAGATCGGCCTGAGGGTTCCAATCACTGTCATAAAGAATTACAATATCGGCAGTTGTCAGGTTGATGCCTAGACCGCCAGCACGGGTTGTGAGAAGAAAAACAAACTTCTCTGAGCCAGGCTTGTTGTACTCGTCAATGGCTGCGATTCGATCCTCGTGGGCGGTTCCACCATCAATCCGACAGTACTTGTACTCTCGGAAAACACAGTAGTCTTCAAGAATATCGAGCAATCGACTCATTTGCGAGAAGATAAGAACGCGGCTTCCCTGCTTCTGGAGCCTCTTAAGGAGTTTGTCAAGAACAGCCATCTTACCCGCGTTATAAACGAGATGCTCATCGGTCGTATAAGGAGGTCCAGGTTCCGCCCCTTCGAACAGATAGGGATGGTTACAGCACTTTCGAAGCTGCATGACAATGTTGAGTAGACGAGTCTTGGACTCTCGCTTGCCACCAGCACCGTTGACAGCGTCAATATCCTTTTCCAGAATCTTCTGATACCATTTGACCTGCATCTCCGACATGCCCAGGTAAACGTTGACCTCTTTCTTGGGAAGTAAACTCTTCTCCACATCGCTCTTCACTCGACGCAGCAGAAAAGGGCGAAGAACTCTATGAAGTTGTTGAACAACCGTGTCTTGATCACGGTCCTGTCCAGAAAACCACTGATCAAATGCGTCCGAGTCACCAAAAACATCAGGAAGCAAGAAATTGAGAAGAGCCCAAAGTTCGTGCAAATTGTTTTGCAGAGGCGTACCGGTAATGAGGAGACGATTTCGGGAGGAAAAGAGTCGAATAACCTGCGACAGCGATGACTCTTCGTTCTTGATACGATGTGCCTGGATATATGTTAGCAAAATGAATATCTGATTGGTTCCTAGAAGCATTACTTCATCAATGATGATGTATTCCCAAGCAAACTTCTTCAAGTGCGCCTTTTCTCGAAGAACCATCTCATAGCTGGTGATGCAAACATCAAACTTTTCGTCTACGAGCCGCTCGTTGATGAGCTCATGTCGTTCTTCTTTAGCACCCTGAAGCACCAGCACATCCACTTCCGGTGTCCATTTTGCAAACTCTCGCTTCCAGTTGTCGAGTGTAGATTTGGGCACAATAACCAAGTGCGGCCCCGTGGTGTCAACGATGTGTCGTAAGTAACCGAGAAAAGATATGGTTTGCAAGGTCTTGCCAAGACCCATTTCGTCTGCTAGGATACCAGAAATACCGTTCTCGTGCAGCGAGATCAACCAATTGAGACCAGCAACCTGATAGTCTCGCATAGTACCATGAATGAATGGGGGAGACTCGCGAAAAACTGTCTCAGCAGAACCGCCATGCTTCTCATCTTTCAAAAGTTCGGCATCTTCCTCGGCTTCTGTACGTCGACGTCGCTCGCTAGTAGCTCCTCCTTGTCTTCCAGCGCCCTTCTTACCGCGTGCGGTCTCGGCATTTTGTCGATCGATTTCAGTCATGATATCGCGGATCTTGGGGTCGGGGTTCGTCTCAATGAAATGGCGGAATAGGTCGGTGAGGCCGAGCAGGTATCGAAATCGACGAATAGTATCATCTTCCTACAAGCATGCGGTCAGGGTATTACCAAATGACAGCCTCTTGATGAAGTACAACGAACCTTAGATTCGCCAAGCCTGTCATGTTTCTTGCCAAAAATGCTGCGACGGAGTTGGTTAACCTCAGTGCGACGCTTTCGACCATCTCCGGCAGGCTCTCCAGCTACACTACTAGCAGTGGTGCTGGGGTTGTCTGTATCAGTGTAGTCTGGGGTCTCATCGACTTCCTGATTGAAGTCATCAGCAAGCAGCTCGTGTCGCAAATGGCGTATCAAATACAAATCATGAAGAAACTCACATTATCTTCTGCCTGCCGATGCTCCGGCGCGTCTGACATGGACGCGTCAGTATCGGCAGCGTTGGCTCGAGAGCGAGGTGCCATTGCAAGCCGAGTTTGGGGTAGAACCTCTTTACGCGACTGCCGTCAAGAAGACGCGTTTCGAGAGGGTACAAGGCGAAGGAAAAGTCAATGCGAGTACTTCGGTGTAAGGATTGTAATGTTCGAGGTGGTTTTGAAAGGTACCCAGAGCCGTAAGAGGAATCACTTCGCTTGACAATTTGAAGAATGTGAATGGTAGATGGTTTTGCGAAGGTGTAGGCGGATAGAATCTAATCGGTCACTTTGAAGGGGGCCAATTTGGGGCTAGTGCTGGCGTATAGGTAGTCAGTCCCCTGCATGTCAGTGGACCCTACCGGCTACGGTCTAAGAGGATGGGGAAGAAAGGATATTCCGGTAGGTGTTTGGACGACGTCACTGCCTTTCTGAGCTCTGATTCATGAACAGGAACCGTGCAATTTTTAAACGAGAATATCGCTTGAACAATATTGAAACTTTTTCAATATTGTTCATCTTCAAAGAGATATTATCCCAGGTTTTACCTACAACCGTTGTCCAAGCTCTCATCACTATCACGTGATCTGGATACATCACTCCACCTTCCGACCCCTCGGTGAGTGGGCCCTTCAACAGGCTCTGTGCGGTGTTGCAGTGGATGACTGGGCAAACACATCGTGACCCAACATTTGTTCCTCAACGACTGACTTTGTAGACTGCTCATTTAGAGCACCAGAACCAGTTTGTTTGATTGTTTGGTGTCAAGGACCACTTTTTTATTCTCTGATTTATTGAGGGCTTTGATCTGGCCGGAAACGTCCGTTGTCTTCTCCCCGACTACCAGGTGAGGCGAATATCCCTTTAAGCTCCCAAACCATCTTTAACGCCCCATCTGTAGCACCTCTCCTCTCCTCCCTACCGCCTCATCAATATGGAGCCAATGAGAGGCGTCTCTGCTGTTATGGGCAAGCAACCTGCTCAACAGGAAACCCCCGAACAACTTCTCGACGTCTTCAAGGCGGCCGCCCTCTCCGTTACCAAGCTCTACAAGACTTCTGCTGCAGCACAATCAAAGGCACGAGCCGAAGGATACCAGGATTGCCTCGATGATCTTTTGCAGTTCCTGGATAAAGAGAGGATGGGTTTGGACGATGGAGAGGGATGGAAGATCCGGAAATGGGCCACGGAAAGGCTTGACGGGCGCGAAAGTAGCTCTGCAAACACCGAGAGCGAGGATGAGGTCGAGAAAGCAGAGACTGCTTCGTCTCCCGAGATCAACCGGCCCAGTGCCTCGTTGCAGCAGGCGAATCAGACGCGGACCGACTCTGCACCCCCGAGCATCTCTCCTGCCGTTGAAGAGCCAACCCCAATAATCGTACCATCTCAAGACACCTTTACCTTTCAGACATCACACCCTTACCCGAACATTGCTACTCTCGACTTGTCCGACTCAAGGTCTCACGATGACCCACCCGTTATGCCTACACGACCATCAAAACCCCGGATCAACGGCAATGCGAGTCGGGCTTGCCCCAGAGGTCCAGGACACTTAGTGCAAAGAGCTGGGACTAAGCGCAAGCTGAACTTTGAGGAAATATTCGATCTTGGCAGCCTCGGTGGCAAGGATCCTTTCGGAAATGGGGGGAAACGCCGACATATTTGATATTCTTCACTGGGTGACCCTGTTTTCCTTTTCCACATTACACCACAACACACTTGTGACGGAGCATTGGGTTTCATAAATGGACGGGATGAGGCATGTTTACAGACGGACGCATGGGCTAGCGTAGAGCATGGGCGGCGTTTGGAGGACGTAACGACAGCATTGGGTGGGTGTCTGGGTTGAAGGTTTTACATATTTGTGACTCGACGATTGCTACGTTATTTACAACATGAGATTTTTTATGACGAGGTTTATGTCTGAATATGTAGTTGCATTTACAAATAACTTGCGTAATTATTATTTATTGTGTCTTCTATCCTTTTTTTTCTCTAGGTGTTCTTGACGATGTTTTATGAAGTCTAACATACCAGCTGGATACCCGATGTATCTGTTACGCTCCCTATTTCCCAGCACAATAATCCTTCCGGAACAGCTCAACCTAGCTCTATACAGCTCAGTCTATTCATTTACAGGGAGTTCTTATATGCGGCTTTCCTCAACAGCTCATCGGTTCATCTCCGGCTCCATCAAACTCTCCACATGCCAAATTGACGCCTGGTTCATGCAGTGTGCAAAGTTAGTAAGTTGTACCTTGAACTAACGTTAGATTAGTACCTTGGCCTTGTACCCTGGCCTCCTTCGTCTCTTTCATTCATCGCATTATTTATTTCTTTGTTCTTCGACTTCAACATTCTTCACGCCCTTTTTTTTTTTCTCTCTCGAACCCTCGAGATATTTGTTTTTCTCTAATTTGCGCAAAGAGTGTTCCACCAAGTGGTATGTATTTTTTATTTTCCATGGTACATGCGATTACAAGTTCCACTCTTTGCCAGATCACGGAATGATGTCAAGGGCGCGTTGAGCTCCTTTTACTTTCATCCCGTTCCTATTTTGCGACCTACCAACATTCGCTGACACCGAGTCACATAGAACCATCCCCTGCGAAACGTATCATCAGAACAAAGACCAGTCACTCAACATGTCGGATTCAGGCAACCAAGAAGACAAGCCTACGGGCGACCACGAGCACGACCACGAACAGGGTGCCGATATGATAGCGAACGAGGAGGTGCGTGAGGCGCGCGAAGAGGTGGATTGAAGAAGGAGCTGACGCCGCGCCCTTAGGAAGAAATCACTGCCATGAAGCGCCGGGTGGCAGAGATGGAAGAGGAGGCTAAAAAGCTTCGTGAGATGCAAGCGACTCTCGAGCAGCAGTCTGCAGACCTCGCAGATGACAAGGAGTCCATCGATGCGCGTAGCATCTTTGTTGGCAATGTCGACTATTCAGCCTCACCCGAGGAGATCCAAGCCCACTTTCAGAGCTGCGGCTCCATCAACCGGGTCACCATTCTGCTTGACAAGTTTACAGGCCAACCGAAAGGGTACGTCGTCAATTTTTTTCTTGACTTGATAGACATTGTTAATATGTGAGTCTACAGCTACGCCTACGTCGAGTTCACCGAGCCCACCCTGGTCGCGCAGGCTCTTTGTCTCAACGAGAGCGTGTTCAAAGGTCGCACTCTCAAGGTGACGCCCAAGCGCACCAATGTTCCTGGCATGAGCCGCGGACGTGGCCGTGGAGGATTTCGCGGTGGCCGAGGATTTCATGGCCGAGGCAGCTTCCCTCGTGGTGGTACTTATCGTGGTGGCTACCGCGGCCGCGGACGAGGCTTCGCCCCCTACTAGGAGCAGGGCGGCGCACTGCCTATGGGGCATGCTCGACGATCTGAACAACCTCGGCCTTTCGAGATTGAGGTTGAAGAGCCCCATGGGTTTGGCGATGATTATGGCTACCATGGATTCATCGGTCACTGATCGGATAGTTTTCTCTATTTTCTATTCTCCCCTTGAATGTAGGGATGCGGCTATAAGGAGAAGGGTGCGTTCTAAGCAGAGGCAGAACAATGTATACTATCGGTCGTATTGGAAGAGAGTAGCCAAAAACAGCCAAAGACGCGCATGGAAGGGATAGGAGTTTTCGGTCTTGACTTATTCGTCTTAGCAATATTACATGGAATTTGATTCAAACACCATATGCCATTGATCTAATCTCCCCTTGTTACGACATTGTCCCCAATTATTGAGGGTGTATTTTTAGAAGGAAAAACGTAAGCAAGTCCCACAAGGCTAAATCGTCTGTGAGGCCGCCCGTTTCGCCCAATTCATACCAATTCCCATGTATTATTATGATAGAATGATGAATATGGTTTGAAACCCCTGGTGACGGGAGAGGATGCCCATTGGCTAATCCGAGCAATAAGTTAGTCTATTGTTATGAACATTACCCTATACACCCAGTTTTAGGATGAGTTGGCATCACCTTTTTGATGACGCTTCAAACAACAAATCTCTTGGACATGCCGCATGTTGCATTTTATTTTACAGTTCCTTTTTGGTTATGCTACAGATAATGCATGCCTGATGTAGTGATCGATATTACGCCGGTTGGGGTTTCAAGTCTTTGTTATGCTTATCGGCGGGTTACCAAGCAGCACAGACAATAAAACCATTTCTATCAATCGGATAATCTAGAGGTGAAAGATGAAGTATTGTTCTCCTTATCCCAATTGGAACAGTACGATCATGAGATATGTATGTTGATTGTCAACGCAATCAACAAGGTGCCGTTGACGTCTCCCTGGTGGCTCAGCAGTTACATGGATGCAAGCACACAAGCCACTAGACACGAGTACAGACAGTCTCAGTTCGGATAGCGGGTTTAAGACAAATGTAACAGGGGAAAGAATGCCTGGAAAGGAGAAGATTGATCCTTGTTGCACAAGTGCGTATGAATTGGGTTTCATTGTGCACCCTGGCGAGCGCAGTTGGCACCCATTCTCTGCTGTTAGCTGTTAGCCCAGACCACGACTGCGATCTTGGTAAACTTGGCAACCAACCACCTGGTATCTCAGGCCCTGGTTAAGCGCTAGATGATCCTCAATGGTGGTGACTGGGCGCCTGTTGAAAGCTGTGCCGTGATCCGTACGCCGCAATTAGTCTCGACTCGACTGTTGATAAACATTTGATGGAGGCATTCGTGATTCCGTAACCGAGGTTGGACTGAAACAAATGTGTAGCAAAAAGTACTTTGTACTCGTGTACTTTGTATCCGAGACATCATAAGCATTATCTGAGGATTTCTCATCCGATCAGCCAAGGTGGCAACCAAAGACTGGATACTGTCAAAGCTTATTACCTAGCCTCAAGTACCAATGCTGGAACCAAACGAGATACACTAGGACCAGGTACCGACTGAACGTACTCTAGGGGCTGGCTCCCCTTTGTTCTGGAACATTCATTTATTTCTCTTGATTGCCTGTTTCATCAAAGAGCTCAAAGGAAGAGGCAAAAGAACCCCTGGCCACCAACGGTCACCAACTGGTAAATAAGTCAATATCGGGTCGTATAGGCCTCCAAAGCAGCCCACTATTCTACTAGTGAGGTTGGCATGGGGTTGGTCCACCTACCTACCTATCATAGTATACCTCTATTGATCGATCAAGTGCGGTATTCAGTAAGGTATCAGAGCATATTGGCAAAAGACACCTACTACACAAGGAAATTGTCCGTAGTACATATCTTGGTACCCAGGTAGCAACTCAAGCAGGTGCCCCCTCTTGGGCCTCTCTCCCCACTACATGCACCGCTAAAACCATCCCCGTAGATGGACTGTAGTAGTGCCAAGGCTCCCGTCCCATCCTTTCTATGATCATTTTGCCAATGCATCAAGTCGGGCTGATTACTCTCCCATAAACCATCATCATCAAATACCAAACACGATACAGACACACATACATACTGCCCCATCGAGAGACCAGACAAAGCCCACTGGTGGTGGCGATCAGGACGTTTTTTCCCCAGATATACTCCCCACTGTCGTATCTATTTTCCCTCTCCCACTCCAATCCCCAGAGAGCGACTTTAGCTACACCATCGTACTCTGCCTGGTTTTACTGTCTACTAACATCAGGTACTCGCGTCTCTCTGATCATAGAGAGTAATATTGGATCTTCCCGTTCCGGTCGTTGTCGCTCTTTGGAAGCGGGGAGTCCGTGTCTGGTCTTGGTCCTTACCCGCCGCGCCCGTGCACAGCCTCACAACCTTCCCCCATTTGCCCCAACTCCCAGGCGTCTTTCAACTTTCTTCAGTCGAATCCTTCGACTTTGATCACGTTCTTCCCGGCCGCTTTTCCCTGACAAGCCTTGGTTGTGTTTGTCTGGCTCTGGCCTCCATCTCAAGATATTCATCATCATCATCGTCACCCTCGCTGTGACTTAGTCCCTCGCAGCGCAGCGCAAAGAGGTGACACCATGACCAGTCGCACCGATTCTACGTAAGTTCTTCCCAGCCAGCCAGCCAGCCATCCAGCCATCTATTCATCCACCCATCGCGTTGTATCGTGTCGAACCAGCCAGCTCCAGCTTCACGCTATACCATCACTTCATCATTACTGCAACGTATGTGCTGATACTTTTTGACAGCAGGCCCAACCTTCGGGTTACCAGTGAGTTACCGCCGTCCAAATGCCCCTCCGTCCGAGTTCTTCTGTTAACATCATTCAAGTTATCGCAGCCGATGGCCTATACAAGAGGGATGTTTTCCGTACGTACTGTCATGCCGAACAGCATCTCGGTCCGTTCGCTAAGTTTTGGCAGGCTTTCCCGACCCCTTTGCTGTCGCAACCATCAACGGCGAACAAACCAAGACGACGACCGTCAGCAAAAGGACGCTGAACCCATACTGGAACGAGAGCTTTGACTTGTAACGTACCCCGCCACCCTAAAAAAAAAAGGTTCTATCAAAACTCACACAACGCAGTCGCACCAACGAAGATGGCATCCTGGCAGTTCAGGTCTTTGATCAGAAGAAATTTAAGAAGAAGGATCAAGGCTTCCTAGGAGTTATCAACATTCGTGTCGGAGATGTCATACCTGAACTCAGTGCAGACGCTGATGGTCAGTTGACTCGGTCCACAAACCACAAACGTGAAATGTCCTGCTGACATATACATGCGCGACCTAGACCAAATGCTTACACGAGATCTTAAGAAGTCAACCGACAACCTCGTCGTCCATGGAAAGCTTATTATTAACCTCTCCTGCAACCTCAGCGCACCAGCTCGTGGTGGCCAGACATCGTCCGCACGACCATCCCTCGGCGCCGGCTCTTCGAACCTCTCGACCCTCTCCGCTCCTCAGTCAGAAAATCGCCCCGGATCTTCAATGTCGGGTCCAAACGGCGCCGGCGGGTCGCAAGTCAACTTGCCGCATCGCCCATCAAGCATCAACTCGGTCGGCGGCGCCAGCACTCCTGGACCCAACGCTCCTGCACAATCCCGGCAAACGAACCAGCTTAGCCCATTTGAAGATGCTCAAGGGCGTCTGCCTGCTGGTTGGGAGCGTCGCGAAGATAACCTTGGCCGAACATACTACGTTGATCACAATACCCGAACGACGAGCTGGAATCGACCCACTGCGAGCGGTGCCCAGGAACAGCGAAGTGACCGAGAGGCAGCTACTCAGGTCGAGCGACAGAGACATCAGAACCGTACCTTACCCGAGGAAAGAACTGGCGCCAACTCACCAACGATGCATGCGCAGCAGCCGCAGCAGTCATCGGCTTCACCAGCTACTAACGGCGGCGCAGTGATGCACACGGGGGCTACTAGCCCCGGCTCAGGAGAGCTGCCTTCCGGCTGGGAGCAACGATGGACGCCTGAGGGCAGACCCTACTTTGTTGACCACAACACGAGAACGACCACCTGGGTTGACCCTCGACGCCAACAGTATATTCGGATGTACGGCGGCCAGAATAATGCTAGTGGGCAGATTCAACAGCAGCCCGTATCACAACTTGGCCCACTACCTAGCGGTTGGGAGATGCGCCTAACAAACACGGCTCGGGTCTATTTCGTGGATCACAATACCAAGACCACTACTTGGGATGACCCTCGACTCCCGTCATCTTTGGATCAGAATGTTCCCCAGTACAAGCGAGATTTCCGACGGAAGCTCATTTACTTCCGCTCCCAGCCAGCAATGCGAATTTTGAGTGGGCAGTGCCACATTAAGGTGCGCCGCTCCCATATCTTTGAGGATTCGTTCGCCGAGATTACACGTCAATCGGCAACGGACCTGAAGAAGCGACTCATGATCAAGTTTGATGGCGAGGATGGTCTGGATTATGGTGGTCTTTCGCGAGAGTTCTTCTTCCTCCTCTCCCACGAGATGTTCAACCCTTTCTACTGTCTATTCGAATATTCTGCCCACGATAACTACACCTTACAGATTAACCCCCACTCCGGTATCAACCCGGAGCATCTTAACTACTTCAAGTTCATTGGCCGTGTGGTCGGGTTGGCCATATTCCATAGACGATTCTTGGATGCATTCTTTATTGGTGCACTATACAAGATGATGCTTGGTAAGGCGGTGGCTTTGGCAGATATGGAGGGTGTCGATGCCGATTTCCATCGATCGTTGCAGTGGATGTTGGATAATGACATTTCCGGTGGTATTCTGGAGCAGACTTTCTCAACTGAGGATGAGCGTTTCGGAGTCATGACTACGGAGGATCTCATTCCCGACGGCCGAAACATCGATGTTACCAACGAGAACAAGAAGGAGTATGTTGATCTTATGGTCAAGTGGCGTATCGAGAAGCGCATTGCCGAGCAGTTTCAGGCCTTTAAAGAGGGGTTTCAGGAGCTGATCCCCCAGGATCTCATCAACGTCTTTGACGAGCGTGAGCTTGAGCTTCTGATAGGAGGTATTGCCGAGATCGATGTCGACGACTGGAAGAAGCACACCGACTACCGAGGATATACAGAATCAGATGAAGTTGTTCAGAACTTCTGGGCAACGGTACGGTCGTGGGATGGAGAGCAGAAATCTCGACTGCTGCAGTTTACCACTGGTACATCTCGAATCCCCGTCAACGGATTCAAGGATCTCCAGGGCAGCGATGGCCCACGACGATTTACCATTGAGAAAGCAGGAGAGATCACCAACTTGCCCAAGGCACACACTTGGTGAGTTTATTCAGTGCATTTCTGATTTCAGCGACAGGAGGCTAACTAGTATGACAGTTTCAACCGACTCGACTTGCCACCATACAAGAGTCTGGAGATGCTCCAGCAAAAGCTCACCATTGCTGTTGAAGAGACTATGGGCTTCGGCCAAGAGTAGACAATGACGATATCACTTTCAGCAGGAACTTTGGACTTGAAAGGGGTTAACGGCCCACAACCGGTTGCCATAATACAGCGATCTCTCTTGCCTGCCCATTCCTGTCGCTCACATATACATACTTTTGGGTATTTGCTTTGGTTTCAAGAGTGGACAGACCTAGGTCGTTTGGCGCTGGTGGATTCATTTGCCTTCAACATGCGATGGACATTTACTTCTCTCTGACAACTCAGCGTATAGACGATGGAACAGAACCCGGGCGTCTTCGTCAATAGATGAACTTGCGGTACCTGTCTCACGGGGAGCTCCGGTGGACAATGTGGAATTACTAGGCACACACCAGGACAGAACTGGTCCATCAACGTGGTCCTGCTTGACTGACGGGGGGGTAAAAAAGAAACTGTACTTAGCTTTGTATTACGTGCGATGTGAGCAGCCGTGATGAAGCCAGCATGTTTTGGGCTGGAATTTTAAGAACGATAGGGGTACAGCGTTTATCTCAATTATGATTACATACATATATTATAGCACTTTCTCTACCAGCACTTGTAACTACAGAAAGTGGCCAGACGTTTTGATACTAGTCAACACGTCAAGTTTCAACCATGTCTTGTGTCAATAAACACAACATCTTTCACGCATAGACAATGCTTTGGGCAAGTCGCTTTTGATCTTTTATTAGTTAGGACTTCCCTCTAACACAAAATCATTCACTTCCACTGCTTAGCCCCCCCCCTATGTCAGCCTAACCTGACAGTACCATAATGAAGAAAGCACTTGAAAGCCACCCAAGAGAAGGGGGAAAAACAAAAAGACTAGATGCGGAATCAGACTTTCCGGCATTATTATACATTGTCCACAACTTCCCCCAGTTTCCTTCGTTGTAGTCTCGGTGGCGTGTTACAGGCTGCAAGCTTGTCCATCAAGAGGGCAAACTCTGCCTCGAAACCTCTATCGTGAGTAAGGGTGAAACCCACGGTTTCCACCTCGTCCTCCGCCGCGGTAGTTAGCTCCTGGCTTGCCTGCGTTCTTGGGCCCTGTAGGTGCGTTGGCCGGTGGTGCATGCTGCGGATCGACACTTCCGCCGGCACTACCGGCGCGGTTGAAGCCACCGGAGCCTTGATTCGGATTTGGCTGAGGGACGTCGTCATACATGCCCTCCCATGAAGTTGGAGCTCCTCCTCCTCCTCCACTGCCGCCTCCCATTCCATAGCCTCCGTGTCCACCATGGCCGGCGTAGCCTCCTCCGCGACCTCCACGGCGACCTCCCTGGGGCTGCTGCTGATATTGGTTATAGTTGTCGTACCCTCTACCACCACCGCCGGCACCACCGTTGTTAGAAGCAGAGGGACTGGCACTGCCAGAACTAGCATCTTGGCCGCCTTGCTGACCCTGCTGCTGCATCATCTGCTGCTGCATCTGTTGCATCTGCTGCATCATCTGAGGGTTCATGTTCTGCATCATGTTCTGGGCATTGGCACCGCCTCCACCTCGGCCCATCATCTGCTGTTGCATCTGCTGCATCTGCATCATATTCTGCCACATGGCTGGGTTCATGGGCATCCCTCGGCTCATAGCCATCTGTGATTGCATCATGGCAAAGTACTGTTGCATGCGCTGAAAGTACTGGGCCATAACTTGGGGTGTCATGCCATTGTTACCCATTTGCTGGCCCATGGAGCCCTGGCTTGACTGATCACCGTCCTTTCTGAACTTGCCGCGTCGTGAGGCTTCCTCTTCTTCCCTAAGATTCCCTCGTGGCTGGGCTTTTTTGACCTCGATCGGCTTTCCGTGAATCTCTAGGGGCACGTTGATGCAGGCATCGACGCCTGCTTCATTCTCAAAGGTGACGAAGCCGAATCCTCGCGGCCGGCCTGTATCCTTGTCCATCATGAGTGTTGCATCCACAACACGGCCAAATTGAGCAAAGTACTCCTTGAACTCTTGATCGGTCGTCTCCTGACTAACGCCTCCAACAAAGATCTTGCTTGTCTTCTCTTGCTCATCTCGGGGAATGGCACGCTTGGGATCGATCTGGGCCGGCGTTAGCTTGTGACTGTGCAGCAAAGATGCGACGTGCAACCTACAATCTTCCCATCAAGGAAATGCTCTTTAACCATGACAATGTTGACGGTCTTGGCATCTTTGAATGTAAGAAACCCAAATCCTCTGGAGCGTCCGGTGCTGCTATCTCTCATAACAGTACACTCAACTACCTCGCCGAATTGTGAAAAGTAGTCTCGTAAAGATTCTACCAACCAGAGTCAGTACAAGTTTGGTAATGCATCTCTATGCCACTCACGATCGGTAGTTTCCCAGTTGAGACCGCCGATAAACATTTTACTGTGCAAACAAGTCAGCATCAGAACTGCTATCGATATTGATTTCATGCATCATTGAACTCAAGACGTCTGTAAAACACATCGTCTCGTTGCGTTTAGAATAAGAGTTGGATCAGGCTGGAGGCGTGGTGGCTTGCATCCAGACAGGCTGTAAATTGGCGGATAAATCATGGCTTTGCTGGGGTTGCGACCTCGAGTTTAACAGAGCTGGCGGGCGTGATATTGGCGCCAGCTACAGGCGGATCCAGGTATCTTTGAGCTGGAGGTTGTAGCGTCAAGTTGGGTATCAGATCCACTGCTCTCAAGACTTGGCACCGCCGTAACAAAGAGACTGTGCAAGTTTGTAGGGCAATGTGAGGGTGAGGGCAGGCAGAGGGCACTAGAGCCCAGCAGAACCGCTTGGTTTGAAACATTCCAGAGACTTTTGCTTTGTTGTAGAAGATGGCGAAAAGTGCTGCCTTTGGATGCATAAAAACCCAGTAGAACAAGAGCCATGGTTGACAAATGTTGATTATGAACCGCCAGAATGGTCGAAAGAATGGCGCAGACATTGCAACGAGAGATGCCAGATCAGCTTGGTCGAATATTTCTTTCGTCTTGTGCTATCGTCTTGACTGTCCTCTCTGTCTCATGCTAGGTACTGGCATCGAGCGCTATTCGCTGCAAATCTCGCTATAGCACCCGGGAGTATTTACCACTCTCATCGGCTCATAAGATGTCTGCGACTGAGGCTATGTAAGACGCATATAGTGTCTTTCCTCTGGACTAGTGCTGGCTGATTCTTCTCGGGAGTATCCACAGGGCGAGCTCCAATACTGATATCGACATCCATCTCTTCAACTCATGGTTTGCAGGCAATAGCCCAAAGACTGATCTGAACTGGCCACTGCTCTTGATCCTCAAGTCCTCTTGACTGGGCCGACGATAACTCCTCCGTTTCGAATCTTGCCGGATGACGTCTCCGATAGCAAAACCTCTTTCTCTTTCACTCTGACCGCGACCCTTTCTAGCCAAGCCAAGTTCCGAGTTGCATGCAAAGCTACGCCCAAGTGCCACTACTACGTGACAACGTGGCAGTTGCCATCACGATCCAGAGTCGCAAACACGTGAAGCAAACCGCGATGTTCGTTCAAGGGCGATTTCAGGAAGAACAAATCACAAGGTGCAGGAACAATAGAGACTTACCCATCTTCTTTGGCACTTGCCTTGTGGACGGTTCCGTAAGGAGGTGTCTGAGCATCTTCATGCATAGCACTCTGGCCTGAGTGACCAATTCCGCTATAACCTCCTCCACCGAGATTGAAATCGACATCATCGTCATCATCTTGATCTTGAGTCATGTGCTCATCCCCCCCCGTATCTTGGTATTGATGCATCTCGTTATGGTCATCGTCGTTGTGATTGTTAGTGGGAGGCTGGTCCTCGCGGGCAGGGGCAGCGGCAGGGGCGGCGGCAGGTGGAGGAGCCGTCTTTGGGACATCGTTGTCATCGTAGCTATTCAAGTCAGTTTTATTCTCTGGTGTCAAGAGCGCGAGCTACTGCTCTTGTAGAAGAGTCTCACAGATCGGCGAAGAGATCGTCTTCGAAGTTCTCGGGTTCGGTCATGGTGACTGTCGAGGATTGGCGCGGCGCGAGGTCGTGATAAGAATGAAAGGCAAAGAAGCGCAGGCAGATGCGCGCAACGTGATTGATGCGCTCAAAAGTAACTGACTGCTTAGCACGAGTCAAAGGATGAGAGCCGATACGTGGAATTGGAATGTAAAATGATGAGAAATTGGGGATGAAGAGAAAGAAGAGGAGGTGATTGTTGTATGAAAGCCGTTCTCGACTGTGGAGCTAAAGGTTAAGTTACTTGAATGACTAAGCCCATCGTTATCCAATGAGAGAACAGCGCAATTGAAAAGGCAGACAAATTACATTTGAGTTACAAGCATCTTAGTAGGTACCTACCTACCTAGGTAGTTAGAAGGTGTTATTTGGCCTTCCGCAGAGATTGAGTCAAGTAACTGCTTTTTAATAAGAGGCTTTCCATCACAATTTGATGATATGAGTGTCGTCGATCATGTACTAGCTCGCAGTACAATCAACGGATATGTCAGGTCCCATACCCAGGTAACCTTAGGAAGGTAGCATTTGATAACCTGTTGTGAAGTTATCACAACTTGCACTGATGCTGCTGCCATTAACGTGGCCACTGAAGAAGGCTACCTACAAATTAGCGGACCCCCCGCTATCCACTCACTGTTTCTCAGCTACATAGGTACCTATAGTAGCGCTGTTTGCGGGGTGATCTCGTGGCCCTGAGAGCTAGCCCCAGCCTATTAATTGATTGATCAGGTCGAACAACCTCAGTTACTGACTGACCTAGACTTTACATACATACAACACCAAAGCGTCGCGTTGCATCGCAGCATGTAAAATACGTCCTGGGCCTCTCACATACGGCCTCTTTACTCTCTAGCGAATCATGTGGTCGTCTTCTGGAAGCGGTAAGAAGCCCGCTCAATCGGTGAGTTCTGTCTCTCATGTCCAAGCTCTCTCTCACTCGCTGCCCGCTCACGAGACGAGACGTAATAATGGATGCCCGCCTTTGCTAACAACCCCACAGCCGCAGGAGATGGTCCAAGTTGGTATGTTTAGACGAAGGGCTTGCGCATGTTGATTTCTTGCTAACACAAGCTCAATTGCTGGAAAAGCAGACCGATCAGAGTATGTCTGGGTCTTGCATCTCACCTGAGGTCGCGCGCTGAAGCTTGTCCAACTAGATCCGTATCGCCTTTCTGGAGACCGCCACCACGAGACAGCCACAGCTCTATACCAAAGAGAAACATCACGTCGCCTACAGGCCATGGCTCTGGTCTTGTTGTTGGCGCCGCATATTCTCATGCGGATATGCTCAAGTTCGACTCCCTGTAAGTTGCCTAAACACCCTCCGTCCTCAAAGCCCATCTTCCTTGTCGCTGACATCGATTATCCTGCCCAGAAACACATCCAGCTCTTCTCGACCTAGAACACCTCCTTCCTCTTCCTCAACCAAGTTTCGAATTCATGAAGCTTCTCCTCCGCCGAAAACGACACCAGGCAAGAAGGGCTCTCCTCCTTACAAGAGTTACATCAACTTTCTCTCCAATACCAACGATGATTGGAAGGCCGATGAGGATGATATGATGGGCTACGAGGACGATGACGGCGATGACTTTGGCTTGCCCAGTTTGTCAAGTATGAAGAGAAGGACGAAGCGGATTGCTACACAGAACAGGGCCGAGTCGAGTACATTATCGCCTTCGACTGAGGAACCACCTGATGCCTTTCACGCTAGACGATATTCAAACAGCGCCGACATTGCTATCGAGCGGCCCGCGCCTACATACCCCATGCCTAAGAAGAGTGAAGGCAAGATTCTTCGGCCACAATACAAAGATATTTTAAGAGGTTCGCTCATCGCAGATCAAGTAGCCATCTCCATGAATACTGACATTCTCTACCAGACCCTGCCAACGCTCTTCACCTTATCAACTACCCTACCGTCCCCGCCAACGCCACTCCAAAGGAATCTGATGCCATAAACTCCAGAATTACCCGAATTAATAAGTTTAAGAAGCTTTTGCAAGCTTCTACCATTTCTCTGCCTGATCTGAGGGCACTCGCCTGGTCCGGCGTGCCCCAGGAGGTTCGCGCCATCACTTGGCAGCTTCTTTTGAGTTATCTTCCCGCAAACAGCGAACGCCGAGTTGCTACCTTGGAGAGGAAACGCAAAGAATATCTCGACGGTGTCCGTCAGGCATTTGAGAGGGGAGGAAACGCCGCGACCACTTCAGCCAACACAGCCCCCGCAGGCCGAACACGGGGGCTTGATGAGGCCATCTGGCACCAGATCAGCATCGACGTGCCCCGGACAAACCCGCATATTGAGCTATACAGTTATGAGGCCACACAGCGATCGCTCGAGCGCATTCTATATGTGTGGGCTGTACGACATCCAGCCAGTGGCTATGTACAGGGCATCAATGACCTCGTAACGCCCTTTTGGCAGGTTTTCTTGGGCATTTACATTGGGGACCCCGATATTGAGTCTGGAATGGATCCGGGACAACTTCCTAAATCAGTGCTGGATGCTGTTGAAGCCGATTCCTTCTGGTGTCTTACCAAGCTGCTCGACGGCATCCAGGATCATTACATCGTGGCCCAGCCGGGTATCCAACGCCAAGTCGCTGCTCTGCGCGACCTGACAGCACGCATAGACGCGACTCTGTCCAAGCACTTGGAGCAAGAAGGCATTGAATTCATCCAGTTTAGTTTCCGTTGGATGAACTGTCTCTTGATGCGAGAAATCAGCGTCAAAAACACGATCCGCATGTGGGACACTTATCTGGTTTGTGGTACTCGCTCCTTGGCAACATGTCAAAAACTGACCAAAATTTACAGGCCGAAGAACAGGGCTTCTCCGAGTTCCATTTGTATGTGTGCGCCGCCTTCCTCGTGAAGTGGTCCGAGAAGCTCGTCCATATGGACTTCCAGGAGATCATGATGTTTCTGCAATGTCTCCCTACCAAGAACTGGACAGAGAAGGATATTGAGCTGCTCCTGAGCGAGGCCTTTATCTGGCAGAGTCTTTTCAAGGGTTCCGCCGCCCATCTCAAGGGCCAGCCAGCCCGTGAACCTGTCACAAATCTGCAACTGTGAGAAGAGGGGAAAAATTTCTCATCTTCTTATGTAAGGTTGTGGCTGCCCGTCTTATACAATTCCAATTCCGGTGTTGATGCATCATGGGATATGGATTTGAGAGGCAGTCCTCATGCGGTAGAATGTTGCAAGGAAGAGAGAGGCCTGTATATACTGGCATGATAATGAGGATGAACACAGCGCAACTTTCTCGTCCAGCCATGCCATTTTGTCACTTCAGGTGTGAAATTGCCCACATGAAATCATAGCGTCCTGAGTAATAGGATTTGGTATCGTATTTATTATCGGGATGTGTTGGCCCATGTCTTTGCAGTCAAGAATAAGAACAAGGGGATCCCTTCTATCCCACGTCTTCCTCGTCTTTCATTCATCCAACGTTATTGGTATTACAGTATGATCCAGATACAAGAGTTTGCTTCCCCAACGCACTCTAAACGGTCGAGCGTCCCAACGCATGGTACATCCTATATCGCAAATCTTATGGCCTTTTACAGTCAAATAATCCAACTCCAGAACGCCAGGCCGTGAATATTAAGTATATACATGAGCATCTTTGAACCATCTTACGTGGCAGAGTGTCTCTGTAGATGTAACGAGAATGTGCTGTCAGTCCTAAATTAAGAATCATCTTATGGAATCATTCTTGGGTTCCACCAGGTCTCTTATGAAGCCGAGTTTGTCACGATCCTCATCGCATACTCGAGCCCATTCGAGCAATAAACGCCAGGTGTAAAGACGCATATCTTCACGACGCAGAACTTGACTGGCCCAGTCTTTGCCCCTCTCGGCGATGAATCGAGCTGCAGTATCCCCGCCGGCTTCTTCGTCAGTAAAGAACTCGAGAATGGGATAAAGATCTTGAAAAGTATTGTCGAAGGGGACGAAGTGAACCCATGGAGTAAGACGATCATCGTGCCATTCGGCATAGATGGTGGCCTTGAGAGGCATACTCGAGGAACGTAGGAAGCCACGGAAGCGGGCGCTGAATGAGTTGCCGTCGGTATCGGGGAGAAACTTGAAACGATACTGCTCCTTCATGGGCATGTGGCTGAGTTCACGGAAATAAGGACTGACATGATCGCAGCCAAGAGGCTCACATAGGAGACGCTTGAAGCCGCAGTCAGAGATCTTCTTCAGCCACTGACCAACAGAATTGGTAGCACGATGAGTGCTGTTGTAAGGATCAGGGGTTGGCAACTGGAAGGTTTTGGGCGTAACGCCAAGATGCTCGACACTGTTGACGTAGGAACCATTGAGCATTTGCATAAGACGGTGACGGTGGAAGCGATGCCAAACGTCGGCTCTCGCCTCTCCACCAGAAGCGTCGCCTCTCCAAACGATGCCGGTCTTCTTGGCGTGCCATGCTGGGCCCATCTTCTCCCCCCCAGAATAAAACTCGTCCTCAGTAAGGTACATAGCACCGGGGATTAGAATCTCATTGTTCATGGGGAGCTTGGATCCACCAAACATAGGGATCAGCTCCTTGGAAGTAGATAAGCTGAGGGGTGCAACAAAGCTTCCATGCATTTGCCGCAGATGCGGTTGCAAGCAAGGATCTTGAGAGGCGGTCCAGTTCTTGACAAAGCCTTTGTAGGCGTACTCGGGATTCCAATTCGAGGGATACTCGACGGGAGCTTTAAAGTCTGAGACTTGTTGGACATTGCGTGACGGAGCGTTGGGGTCACACGTCACACGCGCAAGTTCCCAATAATTAGCTGAGCCATTGTACCAAAAAGGGTCGTACGGCTGAGGCTTCTCGTCGTCGAGTTTGGAGAGGCTTTTGAACTTGGTGAAGACTTCTCTCATGGGAGCAATGCGCCGGCTGCTTCGCTCCTGATCGACAAGCTTGGAGAGGTCTTCGAATGGGACGAGAAGTCGGGGCTCATCCATATAGTTTATGGGCATATCGACGTCGGGCAAATCCTTGGCAAACTCCTTGACAAGATCAGTCCATAGTTGGAGCCATGGAACTCGGTCACTTGTGTCACCGACGCCAGCAGCCTCGCCATCGCGGACCTTGACGACCCAGTGCCAGGCCGATGCCCGCCTGGCAAGGGTATGAGCATCGAGCGCCCAGTACGGGGCCAAGTCCTTGTAGATACGATCGAAGTAGTCCTCCACGATGATGGCATCGGAAGCGAGAGCGGCCTCCATCCACTTGTCGAAGCCCGGCGGCGGGTGACGGCCTCGGCGGGCGCGATAACGCTCAGCAGCGTCGTAGAGATCGTGACTTTGTTTCGAAACAATGCTTTCATGGCGAGCGCGAGCGTCGGCCATGAGCTTCTTGATCGGATGCTTAGGACCTAGAGTGACGGGACCTTTTGGTTCGGTAACGTCCCAGCCTTGACTGCTGGTCCATAATATATAGTTTGTAATTGCGAAACATATGAGAAATAGGGTGCTGAGGTAGCGGAAGACTAAACGGGATGGCCAGGCCGATAGCCATTGCTTGAACCGAGGCCACATCATGGTCACGGATATGGTATAAGGTGAGGAGAGCGTAGGACAAGTCGGAGGTTTATGCGCGTCCCGGGGAAGCGGGCAGGCGAAGCATCGACGGACGGCCCTAAGCTCGGCGAGCGCAGCACGAGGGCATTGTTGAGGGGAATGTCGTTTGACTTTGCGCCAGAGGGGGGGGGGGCAGGTTACGCTCGAGGTCCCGGTGAGGAATTGTCGAATCGGACCGGATGTCGTCGCGGGATTTGCAGAGGAGGCCGAGATCGGTTATGACAAAAGAAAGAAGAGGAAAAAATGAAGAAAATGAAGATGAAGAGGAAAAGGAAAAGGAAGCAGAGTAAGATAAAACAAGTAAGCTGAGAGCAAGGTATGTAAGGTGAGTGAGCTGTGGTGTTGAGAGGTCAGGTGGAACAGGAAGGATGTCCTGTCCAAGTGGAAATCGGCCAGGAAGTCGCAAATCAAACGGACAAGCGTTTAGAGCGTGGAGAAGGGACTAGGTAGAGATAGGTAAAGTCGACAATTGAAAGAGGCCAAAAAGACCAAAAAGACCAGGGGTTTACGGAGCAAAAGATAGAATTAGGAGCGAGACAAGGCTTTTTTCGTGTGTGTTGGTGTCTAAAGCCTACAGGCCACCAGTTTAATGGATCCCAGTAGAGAGAGTCCTGGCTGGCTGGCCCGTACATTAATTAGATTAGCATTAGTATTAATTGCTGGTGTTGGCTGTTGGCCTGCAGCCTGCAGCTCCTCCTCGTCCTTTCTATGGGGTAACATTGGCATTGTGCGGCGCGCGCTGCTAGGATCAGAGTTTGGCTCAGGGGAATCTCAATGCTCCAAAGCTTTTTTTCTTTCTCGAGAGGCGTGATCAAGAAACAAACTTTCGTTTCATATAGTTTCAACAGCCACATCTTTCTGTGCAACCCGAGTTATCAACAGCCAGCCTTATTACCTGATACTCCTCTTCCTGCTATCCATCACGATCCACTTGACAGATAATAACCGTATGCAGCTAGAAAAGGGGAACCAGACGGGAGTCTCAGAGCGGCAACTACATAAGTAGGTATGCACTTGTTCTGCCCGCGGTTGACCACTGACGGGGTGGCTTGGCATCTTTGTTGGTGATGATACATATCCAGAGTCGAGCCACGGAACGGAACCGATATGTCGATGTTTTACAGAGGGTTTGGTCTGTCTGTCTCAGGCTCTCATCACGTAGCCTAGCCACGTCCCCAAGAACTTAAGCGTTGTTGTACTGTACGTAGTACGAGAAAGAGGCTGCATGGTTCCTGGATTCGATGCACATCAACCCTAGCCGCGACTGGCTTGGCGTTGGCGCGCGCCATGGCTTCGATCCATTCACACGTACGTAGTCTATATGGTGACAACGTTGGATTACCTACGGAAACGTACTACGTATAAGCATAGCTAAGGTAGGTATCGATGCCTTGTAATACCTTCAAGAGTTCGGAGAGTATCTGCCTAGACTATGCTTTTGCTACGCTGCTTACCTAGGTAGGTACGTAGCTACGTAGTATCAATCTAAAGGGTCGAGACCGTTATAATTAGGCACTTACGGTTATTACGGTCAACCATGATCGGTAGGAGTCAGAAAAGTCGCTTGATAGATTCGTTTATTGAGCGACACTTGTCATGGTCCATGCGGGCCATAGCCGAGGCTACTAATATGGATCTTGTAAGGCCAACCCCAGCAAAGCCAAATCAATAAATATCCACTCGATTTCTAGAAACAAAAAATACCATTGGGCACTCGCTTCTGACTCGGAGATCTGAAATGAAGCCATTGTGATGATCCCGGTAATATCTTTGCGAATAGCAACAACTGACTTGGATTTCAAAGAGGCCCAAAAACCCAAAAACCAAAAACCCCCCCCAAAAAAAAAACCAGAGTGATAACTGCTGCTACTATACCTGGTTCTGAATTAAACCACCCCCTGTCAATGATCCAAGTCGACTCATTTATTTAGCCTCTCGTGCATGTTTCTCCCGCGCTACCTGAGCCAACCGCGCACTGGCTTCAACGGCTTCGAATCAAGCTAGTTCCCCGTCTACCCCTTTCTCACAGCAGACTCTGGGGAAGATCTACAGAGTAAGTCGACACCTCACAAATGATTCAGATGACTCGGCAGACGTACGCGTCTTCCGGGAACACTGGAACAGCCATTGAGTAATGCATATTGGGCATTTATTATTACCATGATTATCATCATTATTAATAATGTTATTTTTGCATTTCGGCTGAGAGATTAAAAGTGAAACCAAGGGCGGTCTTGACATTCAATGTTAATGTCTAGGACCTGGGAAATGTACTAATATCGATTCATCTTCTTTCTTGAACTGCTCGTCAGCCATCATCATCACTTTGTAGGAGACGTACCGATCAGACAATACCGCCTTTTTCATGACAATTTTTAATTTGTTTTTCTAGTCATCACCAAGAAACCAATTATTGGGATAGCGTGATATTTATCATTCGCCATGGTATCAGTTGACAAGTGTCAATGTCAACCTATGATTCAAGGCAGGCTTCTGACATTCATATTTAACCAAATGGATAGATAGTAGCAGTCTGCACATAGCAGTCCAGTGCTGTAAGCAAATACCGTAACCCTGCCATCTTGATGCAAGACCTGATGGTGAATCAAGAGATCTCGGCCTGCAACTTGATATACGCCTCTCTTCATGTCGAGCAATAAAGGACTCTCATATACGGTGATCGAATTAATTTGCCACATGTTAGATTTAAGCAAATTTGAGTTCTGGAGTCTTTGTCACGTCTGGAGAAAATTCGCCGGGCTCTAGGCTGAATTGTTTCCTAGAGGGCGATATGGACGTCATGGACTGTTCGGAGCGTCATCTTTCTCACCCCGTGACAGCCTGAGGCAAATCGACAAATATTCAAAACGAGCAGCAAGTACGCAAATTGAAAAAGAAAAAAAAAACCCACCTATCTCCTCCTTCTATCGCAGATTATTCTTTGGATAGGGGCATTTTGTTAAATTCATCCGCTTCTATTGCATTCAAAGCCTTGGAGGTTATTCACAATCGGCTAATCTCCGGCCTTTTCCCACTCTCGCCCAAGCCGTACAGCCAATCACGACCGTCTTATTCCTCGTCTGCAAGCAAAGAGGCGAATCATCTAAAACGTCAACCAAGAAAGCTTCCCTCCGCCATCGCCCTCAACCGCGTCCGCCCCAATCTCTCTTCTTCGCTTCCTCTGATATCGTGCGATCGAGGTAGTCTCGTCTGCCGAATCAGATTCTTGTCCAAGATGCTTTCGACTTCGCGATCCGCGGCCTCAATGGCCCTCCGAGGTGCGTATTTTCGACTCCTCCGGCCTGGCGGGTTTTATGGCTCGGACATGGAAGCGGGCCTTTGCGACGTCGACATATCTCGCTAATGCTGTCTGCCTGCAATAGTCAAGCCTACGACCTCGGTCATTCCGTTCCGAACCGCTGCTGCTGCTTTCACCACCAAGTCTCGCCGCGATGCGAGCGCTGTACAGACTCACTCGGCCACTTCAGGCCTAGCCAAGGCTCGTCGAGAGGTGCCGCTTCCCAGCGAGGGAGGCCAAAAGAATGCGGTCCAATATGCGCTGTACGTTGTGCAATACTTCTCTAGTCTGCCTTCAACATGATATCCTCGACGACTGCGGGCTTCACGCTACCGAAACCAACAACTCAACTCTCTCGCCGAATACAAGGCTAACTCCTGCTCTGCAGTACCACGCTTGATGCTATTACCAACTGGGCACGTCAGTCTTCCCTCTGGCCCATGACCTTCGGTCTGGCCTGTTGCGCCGTTGAGATGATGCACCTATCCACCCCACGATACGACCAGGATCGCCTCGGTATCATCTTCCGTGCTTCGCCACGACAGTCCGACGTTATGATTGTTGCCGGAACCCTTACCAACAAGATGGCTCCTGCCCTGCGACAAGTCTACGATCAGATGCCTGAGCCCCGTTGGGTTCTGTCCATGGGATCTTGCGCCAACGGTGGAGGAT
>JABFAK010000302.1:0-33766 GCA_013266265.1 Fusarium sp. NRRL 66182
GAGCTTGGGGGCTTGGGGGTTTGGGTATAGACTTTAAGGCAGTCAACAAGTTAGTTACATTAGTAGGTCTATGTATCGCTTGGACTTGAACCTTGTTGTTGATAACTTGATGGGTAGGTAATCTGTGAGACATGCAGCTGTCAGTCACAGTTGCATTTGCAGGGTCAAATGAGGCTCGAGCTGTTGTACATCCAGTAGTAAACGTAATCGCATCTGCTCAAAACTTTGTGATTCTTGATTGCTGATATGGCACGTGGACGTTGTGAAACTCTGACCCCCGCGATATGGCGCACCCTTTTCGGGCTCGTCCACGTTCCAGCATCGCCCGGCTTTTGAGATGGCGAATGAATTATAAAGCAAATACTATGGTACCTATCGATCCCCATCAGAAAGACATGCCTATTCAATTCCGCCGTCCACCATCACGACAACGGAATCTTGGTCAGCCGTTCAGAGCCGTACCAAAGCGTCTAGATGTGGACGTGGACGTTGCTTTTCAAGTGCAGGCAGCCAGCCTCATTTGTAAAAAAGTCCTGCGAATCTATTCTCCATTCATCTTGTGTTTTTGTGTGTTTTGGCAAGGTTCTATCGATAGGTTGATGATTCGATGCTTGTGGTTGGCTTCTGGTAATCAATCATTTTGTGAAGCAATTATTCCACCACGTGTTCACCCAACAGCAGGCTGAGAACTGAGATGCTATCTACTCTTTATTGCCTATCGTAACAACTCGTTGAAGCTTTGAATATCCTGCGCTGCGCTGCAGTCTTGACTCGACTGAATCTGTCATAGCTGAAAAGGCATTTCTTGTAAAAGTTGACTAGGCATTCATCTTACGACCAGAGCAGCTTAAATTACAGCATCTCACATATCACGGAATGTGTGACATCCATAGAGGAACGGCTCGTGATAGAGGCCTAAAGAGTCATCAGTTAGTGTCCGCGTTCCTTGGCACGCTAGAAGCAATGCTAATCTTGCTTCCTTTTGGCATCTTTCGTTTGCCCTATTTTCAACGGGTTCTGACTTGAGCTTAGCTACGGATGCTGGACTCAGCCGCACTATACATCGGGCTTCTCCGATAGACCGAGCAAGCAGAGTAGAAATACACCTCGAATTCCCGTCAATGCCTTGTTCAAATCTGTATCACTCACTCTTCAGTCATGATCATGGGCGTTTATCCAATATCCTATCCTCGCTCAACAAAGTGACCTGAACCCCATCAATGAACAACAACATGTCCGCCCAAGCTCTAGACGATCTCGTCAGAGCAGCTGACTTACACCATGAGCAATACCTCCGCACTCTGAGAAGTATCCAGGATGTGGTCGTTTCTCGTCGACGTGACACTGTCGAGAGCCATTCTCGCAACAGCGTCTCCGTCCCTGACGGCTTCACCC
Source organism: Fusarium sp. NRRL 66182 (assembly GCA_013266265.1). NCBI lineage: Eukaryota > Fungi > Ascomycota > Sordariomycetes > Hypocreales > Nectriaceae > Fusarium > Fusarium sp. NRRL 66182. Next base: position 1,396 of record JABFAK010000302.1, read on the forward strand.
CGCCCCTGGGGGCATCAGCTGGTCCAGTCTTTGCAACAGAGAGTTCTCTCTCTCCTCCCTCTAGACGACCTCGGGCCTCTACTTTCGAAAGCGCAAAGGAACGTCCTTCATTCTTGGCAGAGCCTAGGCCGTTGGCTGGATCGCCGAGTGGAAGCCACTGCGCTATCTTTACCCAAGATGACGATGTTTCTTTCATTCCTCTGCTGGACAGCACTGCAGCTGCCACCACCCGCGAGGTTGAAGACTACTCACTCAACGTAGTCCGAGATCGTCTCGAGAGTGTGAGATTTCCCGATCATCAACTCCTCCAGCATCTCCGCAATACCGAGTTCGAGCCCGAAATGGCTTCTCTCCTCGACGAAGTCTACAAGCGTCGGCAAGATATTGACACGGCCGCGTCCTTTAGTGACTTTGCGGCATATGAGCGTGATCGATACAATCAGTCCACATTTGAGGTGTACGAGATTGGTCAGGACGGTGGCCTTGTCAAGCTCAGTGCTGACGGTGATGCTGAGGATCAGCCTGATGTCAAATATACGGGCGACGGGCCTTATGAGAACTCGGCTGATAATGTCGATGCTCCTACTGTTTGGGAGACTATCAAAGATGTCAACCCTAGCGGCCAGTCTGTAGGTCGAATTACGTACATACACATCATTCTACGTGCTAAATCGGTCAATATCAGCTAACATGGTGAAGCATTGTCCAAGAGCCCACGCCCCTCATCCTCGCAGCCCTCCATCTCACCATGTCTTCTCACTTCGACATGTCCGAGCTTCTAGCCCATCTTCTCTCCGACGAGCTGAACCGCGGCCGCACCCACGCTTTTATGAATAGAGCCTACGAACGTTGCCCCTCTCAAGCAACGGCCAGTTCACCCTATGCCGCTCCATCCTCTCCAATGCATCTTCCTGCTGGACTATCAGTAGCTCCCGCAACTACGACGGCCAACATCCGGCAAAAGTCCTTCTTCTTCGTCTTCAAGTACTACACCGTCGTCAATCACCCTCTCGAGCCAGCCTCTTGGCAGCGCTTTGATAAGAGGCCCTCGGAAAATCGTATAGGCGATCACATCGACATCGCCGAGTGCGGCTCCATACTGGCACTCTCCCTTGGCGGAGAATCTAAGAAGGCTCCTCGCCTCCGATCACGAAAGGAACGTTCAAGAGAGGGTTTCTTGTTCGAAACATTCGGCCCGTGGCAGCTACTGGCTATCCAGAGCTTCCCAGACAACTTGCACACGGTTCGAGGCGAAGAGTTTCAGCAGAAGAAATATGTCAATGGACCGTACGCTTTCTTGGATCTACTTATTGCGGAGTATCGAGATGCAGGGAAAAGAAACATGATGCTCCACGAGCGGGTTACCAAGCTCATCACTCCTCCTGTGCGTCCTCATCCTCCTCTCCGATCTTGCGATCGTACTGATAACATTTATAGGCCGAGTTCATGTTCGATGCCAAGGTGAGAGACAAGCTTCTCTTCGAAGATAAAGACTTTACATATATTCGAAGATATTTCTGGGCATACAATTCTCTCGCAGTCGTCAACAATGGCATCAAGGCGATGATATCCGCATATGTTGACACCTTCACCGAAAACTTCTGGGCCGGGACGCACCCAATCTTGTGGCCGCACCCAGCCCCTGAGACGGCCGATGCTGCTGCTTATCGTGAGCATATGGCCAACCTCCGTCGTGAGCTCGATAAAGTCGTTCAGGAGCTTACTGATGTCCTCAAACGTAACGAGCGCACACGCAAGGAGATCGAGAACCTGCGGGATCAGCTTTTTAGTGGAAGTTCGATCAAAGAGAGTCGAAGAGCTATTGACCAAGGCGATAATATTCGCATACTCACTACGATTAGCATGATTTTTCTTCCACTAACTTTTGTTACGGTATGTTTCCATCCCACTTACAACATCGTAACTAACACCAGCCAGTCCGTCTTTGGCATGACAGTCTTCACCATCCCAGCAACAGATTGGCGTTTCGCCCTCACAATGATCCTCGTCTGTGTTCCCTTTACACTACTCATCACCCTCCTGCAAACCCGCTCCTTCGGCCTTCTACTCCGCAAACTTCGTGGTTTCGCTACCGGACCAGCAGGTCGATTTCGTCTTCGGAGTCGGCAGCGCAACACGGTTGATGTTGCAGATAACCGTTCCATCGTGGGTATCAGGCCAAGGGGCAGCCGTGGAACGTGGTTATCGACGCTGTCGACGAGAATGACCTGGCCGTTGTGGGAGAGGCCCGTGCAAAATGCCGAAAAGGATGAGCTGGGGCGCGTTGAGCTTGGTTGATGTCCTTGTACGATGATTCGGCTCCGACTTCCTACATAGTTGTGATTCAACAGATCAGATTGTTATGGACGGTACTATTAACATATTTTATACGGCAAGGGGCGATTGATTTGTACAACTATTTGTTATGATGGTTTCGGTCCATGGATGAATTACGAAGGCTTGGGGAGCATAGAGCTAGAGATGTACTGTCGCTATCTTGTGTGTATATATGTAGTTGGTTCTCTGTGGAAATACCAAGATTGTGTTTTGTTTTTCTGTCTCTTTCCCCCATTCTTAGCTCAAGTCGCCTGTCAATACCATTACTCCAATCATCGAGCTCGTTCGTTTGGCCCATGGCACGATTAAATCCCAAGCGTAGAAAGCATACGTATCATAGTTATCATCAGAGCGTATGCTGAATCTTACTAGATAGGATAGCCCCAGAAACCATTTCATCATCCTATAGTTACTCTTATTTAATTTGGTTAAATTCCTAGATTTTATTCACCCGAGCTGCTTGACATGAGAGTGGAATTCCCAAAAAATATGAAATTTACGAGCTTGAATTCTGAAATATTCCCATCTGTACCTCAATCCAACGCCAAGTCATCGTGGATAAATTCTAGTCCTATACATTCATTTACACGAAAACCTCAACAAGTAGAGACAGGTACTCCGTACACACCAGGTGACCAGCATAGGTACGTCGGTGCTTTTCCCTCCTCTAGATAGTCAACGGTCTTCTTTTTCTCTTGTTCCGATTTTGCTCCACCTACTTTCCCATTCGCACTCGCATGCCACGCTCTGCTCACGTCTCAGCCCCAAGTAGAGGATTCAAGTGGCTTGCCGTTGGTAGCCAGCCCGACGTTTGCAAAACTCGCGAACAATCTAAGACATACCGCCCATGTACAAAAAAACAAGACGAAAGACAAAAAAAAAGAAAGGCCGAACGAAATAGCTCAAGTGGGGTATCCGTCATGTTGAATCGTCCATGCATTCTGTCCGTCCGATATCCCCAGGGCTACGCCTATCAAGAAGTAGGCATAGCATGCTGTTGCCAGTCGAGTGCTGTATTAAAATGTGACCGATCAAGAGAAATGTCGAATCGCTTCTGGGCTGTGCAATTCTCGTACAACCATAAACGAAGGTGCAAGGATCATCATCAACCCATAATTAACCGAAGACACCCCCATCTGATCGGTAAAGGACTAACCACTCTGGAAAAAAACAAATTTATGTCCGTTTCAAAATAAGCCAGAAGAAACAAGAACAATCGTGCTTTCGTGACGTCGTAAACCGCTGAGAGGTTGATAAATAATAAAGAACGATACACATGCGCACGATATCAGCCCTCGTCCTCGTCTTCATCATCACCTGGGCTCGCTATGTTCGTCTTGGCTTTCTTGCTTGAAGTCGCAGAGCCGGCTTCAGACTTGCGCTTGGTCCCGGCAGATCCAGGTGCATCCCCGGCGGAATCGTCCTTGCCGTCGGCGCTCTTGCCGCCATCACGCTCCATAGCTGCGACTTCCTCTGCAGTAAGGAAACGTCCGCCAGGACCGCGTGGTCGACGCATGGCATGATTATGTCGGGACTCGTGGAGGTATGGTTTTCGCCCTTTGGACGTTAAGCGAAGCTGTTCCTCAAGCTTCTGGCGAGCAACGCGTCGTTTAAGGATGCGATGGAACTGCTTGGCGTTGACATAGAGAGGTGACTCCTCAACACCGCTGGAGACTGGCACCTCCGGCGATTGCGGGTGTTGCATCTGTGCGGCCGGCATCTGAGGTGGGGCAACACCCGGTCTGGCGCCGGCGTGGGTCATCATCGGCGCGGTAGGGACACCGGGGCTGGTAACTTGGCTCATTCGACGACCGGGGATTTGAGACATGCTGTTCATGCGAGGAGATTGGCGTCCATCTTTCTTAACGTTGGCACCCATGCGAGGTGAGCTCTGTGGCATGTTCGGGTCAGAAGGCATATACCCATAGTTTGAGCCGGACGCGGCAGCTGTTGCGGCCATCGCGGCTGCCTGTATACCGGGCATAGCATAATGGACTTGCTGCATGCCCTGCTGTGGCACTCCGTATTGTGGTTGATACATGTTATGATTTGGGGCCTGGCCTTGCTGTTGCTGAGAAGAGAGAACAGGAGAAGATTGCACTGCGTGCTGGGGAATGTTGTTTGTAGGTGAAGTGATGTTGTTCGTAGCGTTGGAATTTGCGTAGCCGGAGTGTGGATTCTGTCCTTGTTGATATTGGCCGTAGTCCATCATACACTAGAAGTCCAGTCTGATTGGTAAATATCGAGGAAAAGCGTCCCCGTCGCGTCTTAATTCGTTAATCGCGTGTCGAGGTCACTATGAGCTTGTATAAGGGGTATTTGACGCGTAATAAGTCGCCGTGTAGTGACGATTCCAGAGAATACCAAAGAACGAATGGGCGTGATGGTAAGAGCTATTCTGTAAACTATACAATGTTTGGAATCAAGATTTTGTTTGGGTACGATTGGGCTCTGGGATCGATGTTCTCTTCCAGGTTAGGTGTAGAGTCTGGAATAAGGCACACCAAAGTAATTGGGTACGCGTGAGCTGGCAGGCCGAAACGATATATGCGAGCTGATATCGTTGTGGCTGATTTCTGCCTGCAGTGGCTGATGCGGCGGTTCAGAAAGCCTAGGGACAGAGGGAAGCGAAATTGTCGAGTCCCAGAAGGATAGAGCACAGGGCAAACAGAGACGGTGCTGGCTGGTCAATTGCTTGTGTCGAGAGATCTGTCCAACCATAGGCGTTAGCTGAGTGTATATATGCTAAGCTAGGATAATGGGACAACGGGTAAAACGGGGGCGGGAAGGGCAAGGGTGCAGATGCGCGTTTGGAAAGCCACTCTTGATGCGTTGGCAGTCCAGAGTCCCATGCATGACGGAATATGCAACGGACGGGCCCACAACGCCCACACAGCCAGCCCACTAGGCTATCTGGAACCGATGTTGCAAAAAGATTGATTCTTGAGGCCTCAAAGCAGAACACTTGCTTTCTTGGGCAGAGCTGAGCGGCAGCCTTGGACGAGCGGCGTGCTCTTTATACCAAATGATGTCACAAGCCACCATCTTACTCCCATGAGGGCCCAAGTGAAATTTGGCCTGCTGCGAAGCGGTTCAGATAGGCGCCTTTGCACTTGCATCAAGGTAAGGCGGCGATCAAGCTGGTTGGAGACCGAGAGTTGATCCCTTCCAGGGTTCTGGAGAGCTGTTTCCCTGCGCCTCGCAACAGGGTCCTAGAGCGGGGTATTGGCTTGCCAGATGGACGGGACAGTCAAAGGATGGGTGTACATATAAAGGCTTATGAGACAAGGATAATAGTAACGGGGAATACAGGGGCTTTCATCTTTTTTATCAACATCATCCGTGTTACGAAGCAGACATCGGCCATTTCGCTCCAGAATGAGGAGGGGATGATGGTTATGTGGTGGAGTGGAAACCAGCCCGAGTGACACATCTCGCGATGTATGTATACAACAGGCAGGTCGGGAAGGAAAAAAGCGTGAGCTCATGCTTTGCAGGTTGGCAAGGATGAAACTTGCTGCAAAACACAACTGGTAACGATATGGGAACAGAGAACCGAGGGGTAAAGAAAGAAAACACGTGATACGTACATCTGAGCAATACTGCTCTTCTTAATCAGGCAGCTTGTTGGTGCAGCAGCTATTTGCGTTGTCAGTCTAAATCCAGGCCAGTATTGCCGCAAGAGTCCGTGTGTAAGTGGCAACAGAGAGATAGCGAGATACTCGACGTACCAGGAGCTATCAATGGGTATGAGAAACGCGCTTTTGAGGTAATAGATATCAAAGAAAAAGGCGCGTTTTGCAGGTGAAGCACGTCAATGCTGCGGTGCTGACAGGATCTGACAGTCACTGAGCTGACACGACGCGTTCACTCTGCTAGCTCATGTGCACATGAGCGCGAAGGAAGATGTGAAGATATAGCAGCAAAAGCACGCTATAAGGACGAAGACAGACACGAGTTTCGGGAAGTGAATGGAAATAGACTCTACGTACCTTTTGTGATGCGTGATGCCGTTTAGATGCACGCGCAAAAAGCGGATGCACGGTTTGATGGAAGCTTCGGCACGCTCAAAGTTACTCGTACAACCTCGTTTCAAGAGGCTGATTAACAACAGTCGGGTCTGGGGTAAAATCGAGATCCGCAGACAAGAATCGTCAGGTGACAGGCAATGCGTCCAATTAAGATAATCAAGACGATGTTAGCGACGATGATAGGCCTTGTTGTCGTGAAGTTGAAAAGGCGAAGCGAAGAGCAAAAACCGCGCTGATTTGCTGATGGTGCGAGGTGGGTTAAATTGAGTTGGGGTGGGTGGGTTGTCTCGGGCGAGTGAGGGCAAGTTTTGTCGCGCGGCAAGAGAGGGAGCGTGCGCCTGTAGTTAACTGACTGGCCACCGCACGGGACAGTAAGTCGATGTTAAGCAGGGAAGGGAAAGGCAAGGCAAGGTAAAGTAAGATGACCCAAGCCTGGAAGCGACAACAGGGGATCGTTTTGTCAGAAAAAGCAGGGTATGGGTACCTCCGATACGAGTCGGACGCGTCTTGGGAAAAAATAATTGCCTGGATAATAATCGCGTGTATGGGGGAGCCTCAGGCGATTGCAGCGCTAGCTTTGAGAGTGCTCAGGTATGTACGTAAGAGGGAGTTTGTACAAAAAGGCTGGTTGGGCTGAGACAGGAGATGGAATAAAATATGTGCAGTACAAGGAGGAGAGTGCCGATAGAGGTTGAAATGGGAGTTGGGGGTATCGCGGCAGTTATCGCACAACGGCGGTTTGATAGAGGTTTGAACCGAAAGCTGAAAAGTCGGTAGGCAATACACAAGCTGAGCTTTGACTTTGACAACTGTTTGCTTGCCAGCTGAACAAAGTATGTACTAGCAGCTATACTGGATCTCTTGAAGACCAAAGACTTCAATGTTGATGCAGGTCAGTTGCTGTTAGTCGCCTCTAGGAAGATAGGGCTGAAGCCGGCGACGATAGTCTTCCCGCGTTGTTCGTTGCCTTTGGGGCGAAACGGCGGCGGGCTCTGAGCGAATGGCAGGACTCAAAACTTTGCGGGTGCAGAAGCTTGCGGTGCGGGAGCGTTTGCTGTTGCGCGGGCGCGCGTGGGATCCAATCAAGAGATGAATTGTTTGTGAATTGTGAATGGCCAGAGAATAAACCAAATCAAATGTTTCGAGAGGCCCGGAACGAATCTGATTGCTTGTTGAGTGGATGAGGACAGGAGGATTGATTGGCAGGAAAGGCCGCGAGAGGACGAGGGAAATGCGAAGAGATGATTTGAGGGGCAGGATCCAGACTACTATTTCACCTTTTTGACTGGTTCAATGAGCCCTTGCTAGTGGGTCTGACGGTGGCTGAAGACCTAACTAGAGTTTTTATTGGCAGCCATGATGTGACGCAAGGAGAAGGAGAGAGCTCTGCACTTCTGCACTTCTCCTGGTCCTCAACATCCTCGAACGGGTGTGTCTTGAGGTTTGGGGAGGGGCTGCCAGGAGGGGGTTGGGGTATTGGGTGGTACCTCCTTGGCACTGGGCTGTTTTTGGCTTCAAAATGTATTCTTGACCTGCAAAATACATACACCTATAACCTCGGACTCCGAAGAGCCATCCATGGACGGAGAGGCATAACATCTTCAGATGCAATTGTTGCGTATCCATGGCCCATTGAGATTGATATGGTCATGGTTATGTATTCAATCACATTCATTCTTCTTCTTCTTCTTGTTCAAATGTCAACCTATAGCGTCGTGGCCATCAAACCTTTCCCCCTCCCTTCCCTACTCAGATCCTCCTCGGCATTGATCACCATCCTCCGGTGTTCCGAATGTCAACCCCCATCCTTCTTATCTGATGCTTTAACAAACCCCGCTCTGTCTACTGCTGAGGAATGCGCAAGTGGTGGTCTCAAAACACTGTAACACAAGTCCCTCCAACATGAGTTCTGAGCTTGTCTCGTATCCAATTAACTTTATTATGCTCTCATCTTTTGCTTTGCTTTCTATGCCACCTCTCAAATATCTGCAATAACTTGCTATTCACATCTGCTTTGTTCACTTGGGTGCCTGTGCCTTTCATCATTGCCAGTGACGACAGAAATCACAGCCGAAACACAAGCCCTCAGCTTCAGCGCTTCTCGCCCCTGTTGCTTTTGTCGGCCGATCACTGTCCGGGCTAGCTAGATGGTGTGTGGATGAGCTGGCAATCCAGCATTGAAACTAAAATTAGCCCCCCGAGTTACTATTTACCTTGCGGCTGGCGGCGGACGGGGCACAAGGTTGCAGGCTACTCAAGCTACAAAGTAAAGTACTGACTGAAGCTTGAAGCTAGGTAGAGCTCCAGATGTAAGTCAAAAGAGGTAGCCTGCTCTGACTCACGAAGAGCGGTGACTGGCTTGTTTCTTGTCCCCGTCGATACGCCATAGACATCTCATATCGACAAGGCTAGCCATTGAGATCAGATAGGCCTTGTTGCTTTCTGCTTGTCGTGATGCGCGCCTCCTGTATTAAAATCGCTTGCCAAGTCCAGCTCCTCTGCCAGCAGTCAAGCGGTCCCAGTAGTCCCGGCCGAACCATAGGAACACACCCCAACACAACTTGGCCGACACGTGACGAAGATTTGCCTCTTTTCGGTCATATGCACAGCAGTGAGACGAAGCAGGTTGGGAGAAAGAAAACGATTGGCAAATGTCGGTGTGATATTATTGGCACTCGCTCTCAGACTGGATCCGGCGATCTGGTCCTCTTTGTCACTGGTCGCATCTGGGATCAGAGATATTTCCAGCCTCGTTATCGATGATATCAATTTGGGTCTTTAATTCCGCATGAAGTGGCTGTCTGCTGTCTGCTGTCTGCTGTCTGCTCCGCTCCTTGACACAGCACCAGGATCCACGTGCTTTGTCTACCTTGATCTTGCTACAGTACCTGTTCCTAGTATGTTCAGCGAGCAACACCTTATTATCACCTTTGGTGCGATGATCATGAGCTCGCCAGCAAGACATGCATGGATTTCTCTTCCCGCATTACGGCCGGCAAGCCATGTCGTCTAGTATCTGGGCAGTTGGTCTTGTGAAGGTCCTGAGCGCTGGCCGCAGCAGTTCGTTCGTACGTAAGAGCTATGGAGTCGGTGAGTGGCCATGGATCCTTGGCTTGTGGATCAAGGTCAGGTAGCACGGTCGTTGCACCTCGTTGGGATGTGCGGGACAACCTGCCGGAGGGTCCGGAGGTGGATGGGCCGCTCTCTGTGTTGCGAGAACGCGGCGCGTACCTTGAACTGATGGCTCTCTTGTCGGACTGATGTAATATCATCATGTCCTGATGCGCAGAGTCGCGAGGCGTCTACCAGAGGTAAAGATCAGGGCAGAGTACATTGATGTGTTGTCGGTTGTGTCTGATCTCACGCATCGCATCGCATCGCATCGCATGCAGCGCAACGCATACATGGTCATGTTTACTTCCCCGTTATACCTAGCCGTGTACTATACTATATCTCACATCGTCTCGGATGGTGGGGCTTACCGCGTGGTGGTGTGCATACTCGTGTATCTCTGATGGTGGTGATGATGATGACGGTGGTTACGGATGCATGCGCATGGTTGGCCAGTTGTCACGGTTTGGTTTGCGGCTTGGATAAGTTCAAGTTGGTGTGGTTGGGTAGAGATTCATCTTCTTTCAGTTTGCATTTGATAAAAGTAGAAGCGTAAGATGGGACATACGTCTACTTGCCTACATTGGTAGGTACGGAACTGAGGCTTTATGGATCGATTGGTCGCTAGCAATAGATATTGATCGTTAATCCTCCGATTGGCTCAACTACAGATTGGGCATTGAATATTGAATTGAGAGAATCAATAGCTCTCTCTCTTGTGCCCCATGACGCATCTCGATGTTATTTCCCCTGCCACGGGTAATTGTGGTGATGACGGAACACCTGCGCCGTGGTTGATAGCATACCAATCATCTCATATCACAACATCGATGCATGTAGCCTCCTCCCTGATGATCTAACGGAGTATAACAGCCCAATATCAACAGCCATGTTGTCGGTATCACAAGTCCGATGGACTGCATCAACTAGGTTCAACCTGTCCGCCTCACCTTGGCCTTATTCCGGCATCAGACTTGGGTGCTGTCTTCTGCTGCGCCATTAAAATTCATAATGATGCCTTTGACGTTGATGTCTTTTCCTACCTCATCAGCCCATTTGTGTTGCCAACCTGACTGACTACACCACACCTTAACCCAACTCCTCGACTCTGGTAACCTTGTCTTCTTTTTTTCTTGGTGCATGGGGCCTTCACATCACTTTCGTGTTATCGTATTACCCCTTCAGCCGCAATTTCATTCATCTCAAGCATTGACTTATGTCACATTCGCCTTTTGGCCATGGTCATCACTGTCACTATCACAACAGCATGATTCATGCTCTTACCAATATCACACGCAATCACAAGTCCCCCAATCTCGGTTCTAGAGCTCTTCTCCCGAAACTAGGCCCGGGTCGCACGCCGCCGTCACAAATCCGGACATGTTTGATCCATCGTGCTGTTCTGATTTGTTGCTCAATACCCTTGTTGCGCGCTTAACCCATCCACTCATGCCGGCCTGTCATGAAATCGCGTCCCAGACGCGTCCCTTGCCCCTTCGCGATTACCCAGTATTCCTTGTCTAGCTTCAGCCTTTTGTTCCTTTTGGGTGACGAGACCGAGCCCTCGCAGTGTCTTTTCATTTGTCGCCGCCGTTGCGCTTTGATGAGGGGCTCATATCCGATCTTTGACGGGGCGAGCCGGCGATCATCATCTCGGGCCACGGCGATTGAGCCTTGTTGGAGTAGTCCTTGCTTCATTGTGAGTTAGAGACGCGCCGTGATATCCCAGTTTTGTATGGATATGGGTCTGTTCGGTTATCGAATCACCAAGCGTTCCCTGTCTCACTCTGGCATCAATTCGTCAGTTTATGACATTGATGTGATCTCACTGACCTCCCCACTTAGGCATTATAGTAGTGTCATAACTTATGTTTCGTCTGTACTTGAAAATTATGGTATGCCATAATGCTCCGTCACCAATCTTGCGAAATACCCATCGCTGAGGATGCATATTTGTTCAATCCATGTTGAGATAGGTATACAGGTTTAATAACGCCGAGTGCAGCACCAAGTTTCGTCTATTCGTAAATGCTATGTGATTGAGTATTCGCTCATCAAGGCTTCTCGGTCAACTCAACACCGAAGCTCGTACATTATGCACATGTTACGAGTGAGAATTTTACAAGCTGACGAACTGAACGCGAAATATTGAAAATCATACCACCAAGTGTTATTGGGAGCAAACCGTGACCAGGAGCGGTCAGGAAGCTTGTAATAAATCCAGCTGTCGTGAAATATAGGGTATGTAAGTTGGCGAAATCGATATACCTGCCCACTATGCTTGTTTGTATAAACGCTACGTATGAATACCAGGAGTCTTTTTAGAGTGCATAAGTTGACATTGGTTTCATGACCCTCCAACTATGTTGAATTTGGTGCTCGGCTGGGAGACAAATGCAATAAGTAGACGTTGACCGAGATTTGATGTAGTCATGTCTCCCTCGCCCAATAAATATACTCCGACACTGATGATAGTTAACATGACTATCATAAAGAAGAGAGGACAACTACTTGCATCGCATCAAGGTACTTCTCAATATGTCCCTAGCGATACTAACAAGCATACTTTAGGTAACCAAGCATCCGTATCACGTTACGCCGTTGCTAAGTTAACATATTGAAAGGGAACGACTTGCGTGCCAAAGACGTCAAAAGAAGACCATCGGTCATTGATTACGTACAAACCAAGGTATATACGAGGTGGTTTACAGAGTAGCATGGGTATCACCGGAAGCTTACTCAATCTTTAGACTCAGCATTGTAACTTCTGAACTGCTGAAAGATGCATGATCTACCGAGATTGACTGCAGTCGCTGTTATCCAAAACCCAATGATCAACATACCCAGTGTACCCGAACAGGTAGTCGAGAGTGAGTATTGGTAAACAGAGACGACAGCAGTATACCGACCAACGATGAGATTTTCTGGGAGGGTTGTAGATGCCAACAAATCGACTTATACATCCACAGCTTTTTCATATACTTGTCATGTACTCAATCTATTTGAGTACCTGGTCGGCCATGGAGACTAGGTAGATATCGTATTAGCCACCCGGCTGACACATTCGCGGGGACTTCGGGCCAGAAAAATCATGACTTACCTGCGCTGCCAGTATTGTCTGGCTCGACATGTGCCTCCTTCACTCTGCCATTCTCCACCTTGAGGGCGTATCGCTTCCCTCGCATACCGCCGAAGACAGCGTAGGCCTCGAAACCGAGATCCAAGGCTTTAGTGAACTCACCTGTAGGGTCACCGAGGAAACGGATCTGAAATGTGATCAGATACACGGTGCTGAAGCGTGTTGCATACATAGAATCAACTTACTCCGGTCTGCTTAGCGGGATCAAGCTGATCGCTCCAAGCCTTCATGCTGTAGTTGAAAAGTTAGAATCATGCCAGAATAGCAAGATCTAAAATGTATAGCGACTCACACAAAGGGGTCGTTGACAGACACAACAAAGACCTGACCAGCCTCCTTGAGCTTGGGGTGGTTGATGTACGAGGGGACATGCTTGCTGGAGCACGTGCCAGAGAAGGCGGCAGGAACACCGACTATGTACCCATTGGACGTCTTGAACTCCTCGGCAAGGTTGACTTTGTTTCCCGGAGAGTCCTCAAGGAGCACGTCGAGATCGGGAATCTCTTGGCCGACTCGGACGAAAGCTCGAGGGGTCGAGTGGAAGCCGCGAGCAGCGGGAGCAGCGGGAACAGCGGGCCTGGCGAAGGCGACACGTCGGAAAGAAGCTCGGAAAGCCATAGCTAGAGATTAATCGAAGCGGTTAAAATGGGGTTTAGGAGGTTGTCAAAGGATGCAGACCGTCAATTGCTGCTAAGGTTGTAAGTTGATATACGTTGTGTGGAGGCTTGAAGCTCAGAGCTTGGGTCAGCTCTAGCTGTGGTGCAAATGACATCACGTTGAGCTCCACCGCGCTAAGGAGTTCTTTGGTTGAGATTTGAGAGAGCGAAAGCTGTGAGTGTCTTGTTATCGTGGTTCCTCATGAGAAAATTGTATAAAGGAATTCCATCCTGATTTGATTTGCGCATGGAGTTCTATGATTGTCTATGTCTACTGTCAGCTTAGGTCAGCTTGTGGTTCAGATATTGTTGAAGCTTCACAAGCCCATTGTCCGTAAGTAGAGGTAATACGAATGCTCTGGGTTACCTGTATCCATCCAGACTGACCAATTAATATCTCAGTGATCACTGAGAGAGTAGATAGCCTCAGGGTGTTTTATCGGTGATATACATCGCACTCTTTACAAGTTGAGGTCCAGAAAGGTGTTAGGGTGCCTGCCGATACCAGCTGTCTACGTGCCTGCCCCTCAGGTCAGTGCCAGTGTTCGAACCTGCCATATCTACATGACTGCCTCAGAGTTGGACTGTGCCTAGGCAGGTAGGTACCTAAGCAACCGGATAGGGATCAAAACTTCATTGGGTGCTTCTATTGTACCTTATTCACTTTTAATGTTCATTCACAATAGACAAGTCTTGGTACTAACGACCTCTATTGCCGTCTCATGTTTGCGGCCTCTCTTCATCTTTATTCATACAAACGAAAATTCTGTTTGTTCTCACGCCCCTCATTTACTCCCGAGCCTATAAGAGGTGACTATAGACAACCATTCATCGTTTCTTTTAGCAACTACCAGCCGAAGAGAGACACAGTCATGGCGACTATTCAGCCCACCATCAACCCATTCTCAATCTCTATCGGTCTCAATCCTCAAATGGGCCACCTATGCCAGTCCCAGGAGGCGATATTGCATAGCCCAGCCGCGGGACTACCAGTAAATCCTCTTCCTATCATGTTCAGCACTATGCCTACCTGGCAGCGACACACATATGTAGTGCATATCGTCGACTTCAAAGTCAAGTCCCAAAATCAACAGATAGATACCGCTTCCGTCTACAGAAAACTGGGATTCAGAAACGACATTGAGAGCGGTATCTTTATCCAGACACACAGGAGGAAAATGAGTGGTGTCCTTTACCTGCCTCCTCAACAAACAAGTTCTCTGGATTACGAGCTGCATTGCCACGAATGTGCCGACTTGACGCAGTACAAAAACTTCGATTCCGAGTCTCCAATCGGCTTTATCTACAAGAAGGACTATGAAAAGTACTTTGAAAACATTCTGCTCCTTACTCCACCACCCCAAAAGAGAGGTCACAATGCTTTTGTTGGCATTGAGCAACAAATTGGCAATGACCAAGACTTGCCACCCATGGACTCGACCGACTAGGTGGCGGCCGTAGTTCAGGCGATGGGAATGAGGCGCTTATTGATCGAGGAGGAGCCGGAGGACTGGTATATTGATGATAACGGTGTGTTTCGAGAACGTGGTCGGAAGAAAACAGCTGTGAAAGATACCATCTTTGCACAAACCTCTACCCTGGGCGGATTCTTGCTAGACAACTGATGAAGCGTGAAGTGGCTTGAGCATTGTTAATATCATAATATACAGAGCGTTAACAAGCTGACCCATTGACGTGGATAATCATGCTTTTCTAGAAATGATATATGAATTGAACGGCAAGGGAAACAGTGATTATATGCACATCATATCATGTGTGGATTACATAGTAACATATCGTGCGATATACATACTAGGTAGTCAGCTCTATGTATTGTATTATATCCGCATCAAGCTTACAACACTTCTGTTGTAGTCTCGTAATTTGACCTTTACACTTGACAGTCACATGTTCTAACCGCCTCAGTGAACTCGTTTCCCTGTACGAACGTCACTGTCCTGCGTATCCATTCATGACTGACCGAGTCAACCCTTGTCAGAAGCAAGGATGCGAGGGTGAATATGGCACGATCAATCCGCATCGGCTAAGCCCCAGACTCGATGTTTGAGGGTTCAGTAACCTGACACCGGAACCAACCGAGCCTGGGCACGGGGCGAAGCACAAAGTACATCGCACTCGGGTGTACATACATACTGGAGACAAACTAGGCTCGTCCCGCGAGCAGACTGGTGTTAGTTTCAGATATGTTCAGTCAAGGGTATAACAAACGGCTCATCCGGAACCTTATGAGGAGGCAAAAAGAGGAGTAAATTTCCTGTCTACATGATCTGATTCTCGCCAGCTTTATACATGCAGTTGCTGACTCCTCACCCAAGTACCGAAAAACGACATGTGGTTCTAAACGTCTATGCCGCATGCCAGGCACAATTCTCCCATAGGCTGGGAAGAGGCTGGTAACAGGGATAGGTTTACTGCGTCGTTATGTAAGTAATATACGCAGAAGAGTCTAAAGTCAAAGTGGACAATCGACTTGCATAATTAGATTGTGGATAGAGGATCTGTACCCTGGACCATATTTTACGTGGGTGAGGTGAGGTCAGAAATGACAAGCGTTTGATGCGGGCTAAATGACCATGCTTGAAGGCGGGACATTTTCGTTGACGGTGGAGTTTAAGCAAGGAGTGTGTTAGTTTTAGTCTTCAACGTTGGATTCTTGGCCCGACGCCAGAGCCGACCTACTTGGCGTTGGCGATGCATCTTGATGTGCATCTACAAGACGTTGGTGGCTAGTTTAGGCACGTATGCAGCGTTGCTAGTTCATCACCCGCTTTGACATATACTTTCTTTTTTCTTGAGGCTTGGGACCCGACAGGCTGAGCTCTGAGTTGAAAATGCCTGCTTTTCACATCTTGATGGTAGAAATCAAGATTGTTGAACCTCCGGGCTTGGTCTTTCCTTTCCTCTTCTATTCCTAAAATATATACGAGGCTGAAAACTAGTCAGAGATAGTCTGTATGGTATATGAGAAGCAGCCCCAAAGACATTGTGGCACTGAGCCATATACCAACTGCTAATTCATGATTGGCACAAGACACGCCCAGTATCCAAGCAACAAAAGGTTGGCGTCGCCTAGGCTCTTGACCAGCTTATCTGACAATACACCGTCTGTCAAAGTCGTTGCGGAGAGCATAAGTAAGTGGCTTGCGTGGCAGATGAGTACAGAATGATATGCCACCATGTCTGGCGTTGCGGTCAACAAGCCATATCTGGCTTTACTCCAGCTAGCTGATGGACGATAACTAGAAGAGAACCACAAGTATAGATGAGAAGGAGGTAATCTTGACGATCATTAAGATCAAAAAACCTCAAATTTCTCAAACATCTGATTTGTGTGATAACAGCTCCTTACCTGGGCTTCTGTTTTAATAAGAGCTTGGCAATAGATGCCGATCTTCAAATCTCTGTAGCCGTTTTGTTGTATTTCTACCGGTGATCGACAATGCCTCAGAGAGCCAGAAGCCAACAAACCAGGCATGTATCATTAGACTCACTAGGCTCAGTGTTGTAGTAGTTATGTGCTTAGTGACAGGGGACCTCTCATGGCAGGCAGGGGGACCTTGAAAAGAGGCACAGCACGCAAGAGACGTGGGTCCTGGTGAAGGAGAGACAAGGTGATGCGAGACATGCAGCGGTTGGAATGCGCAAAAACAGTTGACAAGACCACAGATCAGTGGAAGTGTGTACGATAGATTATTCGTCAAAAAGATGGCCCCCTATTGTTTTAAACGGAGGATCGTCAGTCAGAGAAAAGAGTTTTCTTCTCACTAGAACACGGGCTGAAAGAGATGTTATGGATACCTAATAAGAAGAAGGCTTTGATGGAGCTGATGTGATATTCCTTATCTCCCCAAGACGGTTCGTTTGCTAAGAGCATCACGACCTCACTCTCACACGGGCCTGGGCCTATATTAGCACGAGATCTATCTAATACGTAGAAGCCACAAGAACTTGCGGTGGTCTTGGTTATAAGAGGCAATTTATCAATAATTAACTCACGAGATTACAAGTCAAGAGACCGTTGTGCCTAGAGTATGTATGTAGTACCTACCTGGTCTCAATCTTCCCCTCCATCATCCCGTGCACACAGAAGCGAGAAGCCCACGGTGACCCCCGTGAAAAGCATACATATACGTAGAGGTAGGCACTTTAGTGACTTGGGGCCTTGTCACTAGCCCAAAGCGGACGATGGTCCAATATACCCCTGGCTTGGCAAACAAGGGTGTCCCCCTCTTCTCTTGGTTGCCCCTCGACAAGCGTCCCTCTCACTCAAAACTCATCCAGGCACGAGGACTGTTTTGGGAACGCAACTCGTCCACCAGTGAGCATCTGCGACGACCCTCCTGTTGCGTCGGATGCCCCTGTTCGTGAAGCTCGTTCACTACGTGGTATGCATGCAATTCTAACCGTTGCTACGAATTTGGCATCAGCTTGGGCATCAACGAGGTCGTCGCTTTTCAAGTCTATGTATACTCATGTTTCGAGGCCGGACCTGCAAGTTGACCGTTTTCCTAACGATCACTCACCTCTGGCGAATCCTTGTTTCCAGGGCATGCTATAGCAAGACCCCGAATCTTAAGATCATCCCCTCTGATCATCATTAACAATGGCGGTCTGGCAAGCAAGTGATGATCAATTCCGCTCGTCCCGTCGAGTCTCGTTATAGCAGATAGACGGATAGGTTTGTACTACTAAACTGGACTACGTTATCAAAGAAAACCCCGCCAACGCCGCCTTTGCGACGCCTCCGTTCCACACGCCGATTCAACAGGCCACTGCTCAGGTTTCTTTGCGGAGAGGAGCAAGCGACAAGCTTCGAGGCAAAGAGACATGAGGGAATAAATGATCTCAGATTAGGATGTTGCAAGCGAAGGGTTCTGTTTCCAAAAGTCAAACGTTTTTGGTGGATGTAGAGACGTTACCTTATGTATGATCATGGTACTGTATCCGTACCATCGTCAACAACGTTAGGCTGTGAGCTTCCGCTGGATTAAATGGATGTTTTTTTTTTACGGCGTCACCGCACTCCACCCTAGGTACCTACCTGGTTCAGTGGAGGTCTACGAGACGAGTTTCGTCTCTGCCCCTGATCCTAGGCAGCCTTTAACCTTCAGAGCTTGGCTTTGGCCGTCTTTGTCTCTTATCTTAGATATACCAGGTTTTCTTGGCTCTTCTGTAGTAGCGAGAAAGGCTGTTGGGGGTTGGCGAGTATGTCTAGTTGTTGGATTGCTTGTAATGATAGGTACCTAGTTATCTGTATCGCTCAGTTGATCCAGGCACTGAAGACATCCCCAAAGTCACCTAGACGTATGGAAGACCCGTAAGTAATGGAAAGCTACATACCTACACAGGCTCAGGTCTACCACTCTACCTACACCAACTCTTGCAGCCTAGGTAGGTACCTAGGTAGCCTGCTAATGGACCTAAAGGTGGCAGCCGGCCACGTTATTCCATTTCTCATCTTCCCATCTCAGGTACACTAATGTGTAGTGTATACATTACCTAGGCACAAGTTTACTCTATTGTCTCTTTTTCTTAACCTGCCTTACATCAACTATCGTAGATAGTTAGCACCTACCTAGGCACTTACTTACCTTGACATTAGCTTCCCCTGACTCCTGCTTTCTCAAGTTCTCTTCTGTCCATCTGTCTTGTCTCCCTTTTTCTTTTCTTGCCACTTTTCCTGGCTATCTTCTTCCGCTTCTTCCACTTCTTCTTCTTCACCAACGTCGATCATTACCCTTCTCTATCGTAAATCACCATCCTTTCATCGTTGTCTTCGTTTCGTGCGCTCTTATTATTCCTCCTCTTCTTCTCCCCCTCCCCACACACACTGGAAAGCCCACAACGCACGACCCTGCAGCTTTCAACGCCAGCGATCCACCGACCGTCCCACGCGCCGTCTCTCCCTCCTGAAGTCCGCGTCTCAGCCGTGCATAAATCTGCCCGACAATACAGCTCGGTCCAGGCCAGGTACCTTGCAGTATATGACTTGAACCGCTCCACGCCAAGTACCTCCCTGGTCTGGGTACTTGCTCGACCTCCGTCGCCTTGCCTGTACAATTCCATCACGACGGCCCCTTCTCTTTCCTACCTTACCACCAACACCACCACCACCGCTACCATCTCCACTTTCGCTATCACCATCAATCCGCCGCCGTTTTGTCGTTCTTCTTGCGCTTCTTTCTTCCTCGAACGCTTCCTGCGCTCCTCGTGAGATCGAGGGTTTTCTTAAGTTCGTTTCGCGATACAAAGCCACTCCATTGGGTTGCTACCGTCGCTTTGCATTGCGTTGCTGTCCTCCCAACGACCGTCTCCTTGTTGCGAGCTCGACCTGCCGTGCACGTTCTAAAACCAACACTGTTCCTGACGCCGTTATATCATTAATAACCTTTCGACGGTTATTTTTCGAATTATCTGCTTTTACAACTCTGTTCGGCTGAACTCCGTCAAAGAACCGACGCCTCGCGCCTCGACTTTCAATTGCTCGACAACGAACCACTCTGTTACATCTCGGCGCACCTCATCTCAGTTCATGGTAACCTTGACAGGCCGACCTGTTACCTTTTTGGCCGTCCTGCAGTTGGGACTCCCGAGGTCTAGATTGCAATAATAAGGCCCTATCTAGAGTTAAGAGGCCCGTGAGCCTAAGCCTGCATTATCTTGGGTCACTGCAAATCGCATTATGTCCGTCATGTTGCAAACACCTTCTCGAGCTTCTACCGCCTCTTCTTCCTCATTCCAGCCTATATCACGCCAAAACACCATGTCTTCCTACGACGGTTCGCGCTCTGCGCGCCAATCGAAGCGATACTCCATGTCGGCATTGTACATGTCGATTTCCGCCAGCGAAGGAGACCTTCAAATTGAAGATGAACTTGCCAAAGGTGGGTGCTTGCTAATACCTATAGGCACAAGGATAACCTGCTAACTCTCTTTACAGCGCAAAAGGCACTACGTGATCTTAAATCGAAGATCTCTTCACAGTCCAAGAAGAACTTCGTTCTAGAAAAGGATGTACGCTATCTTGACTCTCGAATCGCTCTGCTTATTCAAAATCGCATGGCTTTGGAAGAGGTATGTTCACCGTGTCGCTGATATTGAAAATGTTCTTATCAGCGCTCTAGCAAAATGAAGTCGCTAGCCACCTCGAAGATGCTCTCGAGATGCAGCAGGGTGTCTTTCCCAACGATGACAAGACACAAAAATATGGAAACCTCCTGTTCTTGCTGCAGTCTGAGCCTAGACACATTGCTCATCTTTGCAGACTAGTCTCGATGTCAGAGATCGACTCACTGCTGCAGACCGTCATGTTCACCATTTACGGAAACCAGTACGAGAGTCGTGAAGAACACCTCCTTCTCACTATGTTTCAGGTAAGTATTACAAGCTACAGCAACTTCGCAATTCTCATAATTTCTAGTCTGTCTTGACATACCAGTTCGACAACACCCCAGACTACTCTTCTCTACTACGCGCCAATACTCCAGTTTCTCGAATGATGACTACATACACACGAAGAGGACCAGGTCAAAGTTTCCTCAAGTCCGTCCTGGCTGATAGAATCAACGGATTGATCGAGTTGAAGGACCTTGACCTTGAAATCAACCCGCTCAAGGTCTACGAGCGGATGATTGAGCAGATCGAGGAGGATACAGGCCAACTGCCTCCTCACCTTCCCAAGGGAATCACCGGAGAGCAAGCCGCCGAGAACCCCCAAGTCCAGGCCATCATCGAGCCCCGCCTGACTATGCTGACCGAGATTGCTAATGGCTTCTTGACCACCATTATCGAGGGCCTAGAGGAAGCGCCTTACGGTATCCGCTGGATCTGCAAGCAGATTAGGAGCTTGACCAAGCGTAAATACCCCGATGCTAACGACCAAGTCATTTGTACCTTGATCGGCGGATTCTTTTTCCTGCGATTCATCAACCCTGCGATCGTCACCCCGAAATCGTATATGCTTATCGATGGAACTCCGGCCGAGCGACCGCGACGAACTCTGACCTACATCGCCAAGATGCTTCAGAATCTTGCAAACAAGCCATCCTACGCCAAGGAGCCGTACATGGCTAAGCTCCAACCGTTCATTCATCAGAACAAGGACAGAATCAACAAGTTTATGCTCGATCTTTGCGAAGTCCAGGACTTTTACGAGAGCCTCGAGATGGACAATTACGTTGCCCTGTCCAAGAAGGACCTTGAACTCGAGATCACTCTCAACGAGGTTTACGCCATGCACTCGTTAATTGACAAGCACCACGACGAGCTGTGCA
Source organism: Fusarium sp. NRRL 66182 (assembly GCA_013266265.1). NCBI lineage: Eukaryota > Fungi > Ascomycota > Sordariomycetes > Hypocreales > Nectriaceae > Fusarium > Fusarium sp. NRRL 66182. Next base: position 22,964 of record JABFAK010000302.1, read on the forward strand.
AGGACGACAATTCGCATCTTGCCATCATCATATCGGAACTGGGACCATCGCCTACTCAGCTGCCTCGTAAAGAAAACAGAGTCATTAACCTGCCGTTGTTCAGCAGATGGGAGTCGGCCATTGGCGACTTGACGGCAGCCCTTGACATCACCCAGGAGGAAGTATATTTCATGGAAGCCAAGTCCATTTTCGTGCAGGTGATGCGGTCTATTCCATCAAGTAGTGCGGTCGCCAGACGACCACTGCGCCTGGAACGTGTCGCCGATGCTGCAGCCACAAACCGTAGCGACGCTGTGATGGTGCGCAAAGGAATCCGAGCTATGGAGCTGCTGTCTCAACTTCAAGAACTACGCGTTATCGACAAGGGTGATCAGTTCAGTCTCCTCCGCGATGAAGTTGAGCAGGAACTGCAACATCTAGGCTCTCTCAAGGAGGGCGTGATTACTGAGACTCAGAAGCTGCAAGAGGTGTACAAGACTATCCGCGACCACAACGTTTATCTTAATGGGCAGCTTGAGACTTACAAAAGCTATCTGCATAACGTTCGTTCGCAGAGTGAGGGCACCAAGAGAAAACAGCAGAAGCAACAAGTTCTCGGTCCGTACAAATTCACACATCAGCAACTTGAGAAGGAGGGCGTCATTCAGAAGAGCAATGTCCCCGATAACAGACGGGCCAATATCTACTTCAACTTTACCAGCCCCTTACCAGGAACCTTTGTTATTTCTCTGCACTACAAGGGTAAGCTATCTTGTTTCCCCAACTAAGCAGAGGTGCTAACTCGAGCTCAGGCCGCAACAGGGGATTGCTTGAATTGGATCTTAAGCTGGATGATTTACTTGAGATGCAGAAGGATAATCAGGACGACCTCGATCTCGAATATGTTCAGTTTAACGTGCCCAAGGTGCTGGCCTTGCTGAACAAACGCTTTGCTCGGAAGAAGGGCTGGTAAACGATCTATAACGACAACACGACTTTCAGGCACACAAACATCTCGACACACATATTGATCCATGTACTACGACCACATCAGAGGGAAGGACTTGGCGTTATGGATACTGATACCACGGATTATTCTGTTCTCTTGACCTTGGGCCAGTAAGCTACTTGGAGGGCTTGTTACCATGGTTTTCTTTGTTGTTTTTCGTTTGTCTAGTTTGTTTTTCTGCATGAGCGTTTGCTTCATGTGACGGGATGGATGGGGGTGGTAAGTGTGCAAGTCAGAAACGGAAGGACAGTTCTTTTATATACCGTTTGCTTGTTTTTGTTTTTGTTTTTTGACGGCGGTGTTCTGCTTCGGCTGGTCCGCAGTGGGAGCTTGTATGCGGCGGCTTGATTATGTGTGCATGCGACGTTAATAGTTTGCCCAGGGAGACAGGTCAGGCCCGTTGAGGCATCAAGAGTCATGGCCGAGACGATTATATCTACCTCTACCTAGTGCGAGGAGAACATGGTCTTGAACAACTCTCATAATGAACAACGTATTTTCAATGTATCCAAGTAGTGTTTAGGAATGTACCAAAATTTCATGCATGTTAATATCGATTAAGAGTTTATGTGTATGCTTAACGAGAACCGAGGATAATTATAGTACTAAGGTATTGGGGGGGGATGTGGAGAGACCGGGGAAGAGGGGCAAAGAAGTAATACGCCTGCCTACTTTAGCTGCTTAGGTAGCCTAGGTACAGAGTTAAGGTAGGGGATACCAGATTTGAACCTCGGCATTAATGCCAGAGCTGGGCCGCGTCTCTACTTGAAGGCTGAGACCTCAACCGTGAATATGTATAATAAATTTTGACAGTCAATCATAGGGTTACAGACGTTGGTTTGTTCCATTCATTTATCTTACACAGATTTTGTGCCTAACAAGAACCATACGCCCTTGAGCAAAACGCCCTTGCCTTTCCAGCTCTGACTATTTCATATTTACCTGATGGCTGGGAGAGTGCGACAGCCTGTCGACGAGACGGCGCTTGCGAGATACATTTCAGATCATGTTTCTGATATCAAAACCCCAATTGACCTCAAACAAGTAAGCAAGGCCATCGTCAAGAGCTTAAACCTCTCCGTGCTGACCTCTGACATCAAAAAAACAGTTCGGCTTTGGCCAATCCAATCCCACGTATCAAATCACTGCCGCCGATGGTCAGCGCTTCGTGATGCGAAAGAAGCCTCCTGGAAAGCTCATATCCAAGACGGCGCACAAGGTCGAGCGCGAATATCGTATCATGCACGCCCTGGAGAAGACCGATGTTGCTGTTCCTAAGATGTACTGCCTGTGCGAGGACGACTCGATTATCGGCACGCCCTTTTACATCATGGAGTTTCTCGACGGACGGATATTTGAGGACTTCACCATGCAAGGCGTTGAGCCTACTGAGCGCGAGGCCATGTGGCGCGATGCCGTGATGACGCTGGCTCGCTTGCATGCTGTCGATTATAAAGAGGTTGGTCTGGAAAAGTTTGGCAAGCCATCTGGGTTTTATCCTCGACAGATCAATACGTGGGTGACTATCTGCGGAAACCAAGAAAAGGCGGTCGACGTGGAGACCAAGGAGCCGGTTGGCAAGCTTCCATTCTTTGAAGAGACGGTGCGCTTCTTCAAGAATGAGCGGTTGCAGCCCAAGGATCGAGCGACACTGGTGCACGGTGACTACAAGATCGATAACCTGGTATTTCACAAGACGGAGTCGAGAGTGATTGGTATTCTAGAGTATGCTTTCCCTACTCTTACTGGTGGTCCTCTGCTAACGAACACAGCTGGGAGATGTCCACCATCGGCCATCCCCTCTCCGACATTTGTAACATTCTCACAAACTTCTACACGGCCAAATCCCCCGGCGCAGCACCCTCCGACACGTCCATGTTCCTCCCCGGCCGGACACCGGGTCTCCCGCGGCCGGAGCGGATTTTGGAGTGGTACGCGGTGCAGAGCGGATACGATGCCCGGAGCGAGGTGCCTTGGGGCATGGCATTTAGCATTTGGAAGCTTGCGGGCGTATGTCAAGGCATCGCAGCCAGGTATGCAGTCAGGCAGGCGAGTAGTGAGAAGGCGAAACAGCATGCTATGACTCGGGGGCCGTTGGCGGAGTTTGCGTGGACTTTGGCGAGGGAGGCTGGTGCGGATGAGACGGAGGCAAAGTTGTAGAATGTGCGGATGGATATGGATATGCGATGCACTAATTATGTATGTCTTGGTGTTTAGTTTGTGAATACTGAGCTGTACTGCATATGCCTACTAACCAACAGAAAGTATTAGATAGGCCTTGAACAACAGCAACAGCAACATTAGACTATAGTTCAAGAACTGATTGCCTCGTACAAACCATCAACGCCTATAAATCATGGTCTGGTCATTGTTAGGCGAACATCCAATCAGTGGCGTTTTAGGGTGCAACATGCCCCCAAAAGATTCAGACCCGAAACGATGGAATGTCTAGGCATTGATTATATTGATGACGTGAATGTACTCCTTTTCTTCCTGCAAATATTCTCCTTCATGCCTCCAACGCATATATGCACGCAACACTACCCAATTATCGACTGTTTGTCTTTGTAGTCTCCCGGGGCCCTAAATCTATTCACCAACGTCTATCTATGTTCTTTCGGGGCGGTCAATCGCCTCTATCTTATCGCTCACTACGCCCAAACAAGCAAAAACTTGATTGACAACACCTGACGACGCGAATCCCCTTTGCAATTCACCACTCACCCAGTCAAACTGAATAGCCTCAAGACGCTGAACTACTCCTCAACGATTTCCCGGCTGGCCTATCCATGGCTGGCAATACCCCCAGGCGCATCACGTTGCCGGACCCTTCAGCAGATGAGCGACGTCCCTTATTGAGATCTCTCAGTACAAACGTCCCTGAGAATAATGAAGCTCTCTATAGCTGCATGACAGATCCCCATAGTCACTTGCCTGTGTATACAAACATTCACCGCATCCGTCGCGATATCATCAGTGTCGTTGAAGATTACCTGAGTCTTGCCCAGCTGCAGGACTTGAGAATCAATGTTACCGTCGTCAGACCCCTGGTTGACAAGTTCTACGGCCTCAATGATATCTCCATTAGTAAGAGATTCAATCTCACACAGCTCCTTTACTAACCAAAGCACATAGTCTACTGCTTGCTAGTTAATCGTGCACAATTTCTCGATGAGCAGTCTCATCTCAACAACCGTCACAATGTGAATTTCACTCGTGCTACTCTATGCGAAGTCATTGCCACGCGCATCCTTCGACGATTCGGCGAGGTGCACGACGATGGTCATGGCGGCCTTCTTTTGCTGGCTCACATCCTCGTCGCAGGTTTTGAGCCCTTTCAAAATGCCCCAGAAGAGATTCGCGACGAGGCAGAGCGAACCACGTCTTGGGTTCATCACAAGACGCTGCCGTCTTTAGAGATTGCCATTGTCACAGAGAGCAAGCACTTTTTGAGCTCTGCAACTTGTCAAAAGGTCGTCACAGCCATCTATGAGGGTCGAATCGTCTACACACCCTCAACATTCTGGGATATTATTCCCGATCACTATAAGTTGAAGCCAATCTCCATATACGACCCTCGCGACTCGCCTCTTCTAAACCAGTATCGACTTATTGTCCCTCGTACTCGGAATATCCTCGAGTCTATCCAATTCGCTATGCTACTCGCCCTCTATGTCGCGGTTATGATTCTTAGGAGAAAGGACCGTTACGGAGGGACAGAAATTGCTTTTGCTATATTTGCCTTTGGATGGGGGCTAGACCAGTTTGCTACTATCCTGGCGCATGGATGGTATGCCTCCTCATCATGTCTATCCGGATCCTTAACTGATATCTGTACAGGCACGTGTACACCCAGAATCTGTGGTCCTTCCTTGACGTCACCTTCATCCTCATCTACTGGGCATATCTCACCCTGCGGGTCATGGGTTGGAAACTAAATGACCCAAATCTAGCTGAGCAAGCGTTCGACGCGCTCGCACTCGCAGCTCCCGTACTCGTCCCGCGTCTAGCATTCAACCTGCTGAGCGACAACCTGATATTCCTATCCCTCAGGTCAATGATGGCCGATTTCTTCTTCCTGACAGCCTTGTCTGCTTGGTGCTTCTTGGGCTTCTTGCTATCACTTCTCTGGCTCGGCGAAGGAACCCATCCTATCTTGTCGGTTTCCCCTTTATGGATTGAGTGGAGCGTTGTACTGACGAGCACCAGGACAATATCAAAGTGGATGATTTATATCTGGTTTGGATTGGATGGCACAGGCATCCATAGATCGGTCAGTCTCTGCTACCGTCTTTCTTCAATACATCTAACTGATCTGATAGACCGAGTTTCACTGGCTGCTGGGGCCTAGTGTTATGGTAGCCTTTGCCTTCCTCGGCAACACTCTCTTCCTCACCATCCTGGTCTCCATGTTGATCAACACCTTCAGCAACATCTCGACAAATGCCATACAAGAAATCAGCTTCCGACGAGCAGTGCTCACTCTCGAAGGTGTCAAAGCCGATGCAGTATTCGCATACCAGCCTCCATTCAATATCCTAGCTGTTTTTCTCTTCATACCGCTCAAGTTCGTCGTGAGCCCTCGCTGGTTCCACAAGATTCACGTCATGGCTGTGAAGATTCTCAACCTGCCCCTGCTACTGATCATTGCCGTTGCTGAGCGTCGCCTACTCTGGCCTTCTCGAACCATCGAGGACTCGACTAAGATTAAAGTTCCGCCGCCGACTAAGAGTCAGTTCTGGAAAAAGTGGCGCCTGACGGTTCACCGAGACCTACGTGCTGTATTCCAAGTCCCGCCGCCAGACACGGTACAAGACGATATCGCAGTCGACGACGACCTCACCCATCACCTTATCCGCCGGCAGTTTACACGAAACGCTGCAAATGAGATCGAGCCACGCAACGTGGAACCGCAAAGTCAAAGCCGGCCTGATCCTGGAGCCCGCCGCCCTTCGCGACGGGATTCCATGTTTCCAGGCATCCCAGCGCCGAAGCTACGGGGCTCGTTTTCCGAGAGCGATATGCTAGAGGGAACGGCGGAGAGGCTCGCAAAGATGGAGAGGGCAATACGGCGTGTGGAAACAATGCTTTCTCGGTTGGTCCCATCTACCGAAGAAGCCATCACCGACGATGAGCTGGAGGAGAGTGGTACATTGAGAGACGATAACACGGCCGAGTCCTCGTTTAAAGGAATGACGGATCGAGATTGACGAGCATAACGTGGTGTTTGGGGTTGGTTTAAGCAGTGGAAGTATACGTTTGCACAAAGCACTGGTCTAGCGTTTGCATATCATTCAGAGAGTTTTGTTTGACACTGATTAACCGGCACTGTTTAAAGCAGGCTCCTTTTCGCATTGCCAACCCTCTCTCCCCATGAATGTGAAAGCTCTATCGCTGTTGAATGTTTCTTTTAAGCTTTGCAAAACTGAATGCTTACCTTACAACGACCCTGCCCTCACGTCTCCATTAACTGATACACCATGTGCACACTTACATATTTCAAGCACAAAGACTGCAAGCACACTTGGGTCGTCGTCACTGAACCTTGCCAGCCATTTATGGGCCTTGGCAACTGCCCATCCTTTTGCGACGGTACGGCCAAGGATATGCCCAAGTTCTACAACACCAAGAGTCGACCCTGTCCCCGATGTCAGCTGCACGGCATGTACGATCGCAACTTGGTTCGGATGGTGGAGGCCATGGGATGGGGGATCAAATGGGGAGTTGGGCCCGATAGGGATGATTGGGGCTGTGAGATGAAGTGTGTGGTTCTCTGAGGGGGTTGTATGTGAGGAGGATGGCGAGGACAGACTCTTGATGGTCGATCAATGGCAAGATGGATGGATTATGGGTTCTAAGAAGGTGAAGCTCTATTGACGTCTCAACTCCATGTCCGAGTGACATAGCAAAGATGAGTTGGCTTGAACACCCTCCTAATCATACCTAATCATCGGTGATTGCCTGAACACAGTCAATTTCTATCCGGTATAGGTGCCACCGCACTTTGCGTGATCCAAAGAGCCTTTGACTCTCCAGTTGTTCCACTTGAGTCAACAGTTGAATGCTTTGGACAGTTTAGTCTCCTATATGTTTAATCCAAAGTATATCACGTGCCATGCCCACTCAGCGCCATGCACAAGTTTTCATTCTCAGCTCATGAAGCTTCACCATAACCGCAACTCAACTTCACATCAGGCACTATACACCATGCTACCGACACCCGACACTTCTCACGTCCCATACGAACGGGTCTACGAACCTGCAGAAGACTCATACCTCCTCCTGGACACGCTCTCTTCCGCCACAGAGGTACAGTTCCTACAAGAAGCCTTCCCCAACTCAGCGCCCCTCGTGGTGGAGGTTGGCACAGGCTCAGGTGTCGTCCTCGCCTTTGTCCACGCACATGCGCAGAAGCTCTTTAGCACGCGGCATGTCCTCACGGCGGGCGTCGACATGAATGCTTTTGCGTGCCGCGCGACTATCGGAACCGTTGCAAAGGCAGAGTCTGACAATGTCGACACTCATGCTTCATACTTGGGCTCATTTATGGGAGATCTTACTGCGCCGTGGCGTGAGGGTGCTATCGATGTTCTCATCTTCAACCCGCCGTATGTGCCGACGCCTGAGATGCCTGCTCGACCAGAGTCGTTTACAGCAGATGACCCGGGAGTGAGCACGAAGCCCTCCTTTGACGATGACTCATACCTCTTGGCCTTGTCGTATGCAGGCGGCTTGGATGGCATGGAGACGACAGATAGGCTGATAGAGGCATTGCCCCAAATCCTATCCCATCGTGGTTGTGCCTACATCCTCCTCTGCGCCCAGAACAAGCCGGATCAGGTAAAGAGTCGTATCGAAGGATTCGGACCTGAATGGCGAGCGCGTACTGTTGGGAATAGCGGCAAGCAGGCCGGGTGGGAAAAGCTACAAATCGTGAGAATATGGCGAGAATACGTGAGCGCCGAGAAATAGTGCAAGACTGTTGAGTATGAGGCGTGCAAAAGCATGTATTCGATATCATTCCATACCAAAGAAGCAACACCCACCCCATGAGGATTTATACAGTTTTGTGGACAAACATCCCGAACGCCAGGTTCCATTTAATAGCGTGATACCGCCGCGATATCGTTGTTACTCCCCAGCACGATGCGCATTTCCGCTCCCGACCCCTTCTTCTTGTCTTATCCCCTGACTTTTCCCAGTCTTGTTCTATGCGACGTGGTCGTCTCTGGGATCGCCCCGACCTCGTTCTTGGCCGCTCATCTCCTCTTGACCTTGTCCTCTCTAAGGTCGTCCTCCCCGTCCACGACCACCACCACGGCCACGGCCTCGAGGACCACCCCTACCTCGTCCTCCGCGACCGCCCCGCTCCGCCTCCTTGCGGGCCTTGTTCTTGGGCTTGGGCGCGTCGTCGATGAGAAGCGTGTCGAGAGGTAGCGAGTCGGGAAGGATAAAGTATCGAATTGTAGAGCCTCGAATATTCATAGTTTCGAGGGAGATGGGCTCCTGTCCCTTGATGGTCATCTTGACGTTACGGAGCGCCGTGTTCATCTGGGGTGAGACGGAGGAGATGGTACCGTGGACTATGGTGCCTGCGAAGGAGGTTAGTACGCTCGACGTGTTGCTGCAAGCTTGACTGTGAGAAGTAAAGGTGCCCATACCATTTTTCAACTCAATTGTCACCGTCTCGTTGGCGCATTTCATCAGGAATCTGGTCGTGACAAGTCAGTCCAGGAGCTCGTGCTGAAGAGAAGAAGCTCAGCACAATCCAAGTGCAGCGCAATATATGGGGATATGCTTACCGAACGAGCTTCATCTTGGCAGTTTAGATTGTAATAATCGCTTCGACTGCTATTAGATGCTTGTTGGTGATATAAAGTGGGTTGTTTTGCGCGCGTCGTCTTGGATTCGATTAGACGTGAGGCTGAGGCTGGCTACGACCTCGAATTGTCGGTCGGAAAAATCGAGGTTCAGAGCCGCGAGCTTTGGGGCACGTGACGTAAACACCCAAGCGCCGGCTGGCCATTGGCGCTCCTTATCGATAAGATGACCCGCGGTTGATTGACAAGAACCGTGGAGCAAACAGCCATAAATTCACAGCCTTGTTAACTTTAGCATGTCATTACCTTTATCTTTGCCCCGGGTTTCCCCTTTCTCCCTTCTTCTTCGACCGGATACTCGGGGTTGGATTCCTTAGTTTTTCTCCTCAGGCTTCCTTTACTTGTCCTCTTGCTGCCGTATCCTCTATGCACTACGCGCCCCCGCCTTGGAACCTGCGACCTGCATCATCAGTATTACCCCACCATCCGTCGGGCTCGATACCAAGGGATAGCTCTCCGGAGCTCTTTTTCGTTGCCTTAGTATCATAGCAGTGCATATTGAGCATACTTGCAGCTGGGGCGGTGTCGCCGGATTATATCCCGAGAGAAAATGATTTCAGGACGAGGAGGAGCCGGCGCTCGTGGGAGGATTCGCCCACCTCGTCGCATCGTGCGTGTAAGTGCCTGGAGAAGACGCAACAATTCATTTAGCCAGGGAAATGAATGCTGATATTGGTGGATATAGCCTAATGACGCTGGTGAAGGATCCGATTTCGAGGCTTGCTGGAACATGCTGAAAGAAGCCCTTCGCGACATCCACATGAAAAACTGCAGCCGACTATCATTCGAAGAACTTTACCGAGCCGCCTACAAGATCGTGCTTAAGAAGAAGGGCGAAGTGCTTTATGATAAAGTCAAGGCCTTCGAGGAGGAGTGGTTTGCCGACCATGTCATTCCCAAAATTCGAGAATTGGTCAGCAAGAGCCTGACCAACATCGGAGCTGAACGAACATCGACGACGTCGGTCAACATAAGACGACAAACAGGGGAGAAATTCCTCCAAGGTCTCCGCGATACATGGGCAGACCACAACATGTCTATGAACATGACAGCGGACATCCTCATGTATCTCGATCGTGGCTATACCCAGCTGGAGGCTCAGCGAGTTCCAATTTTCGCCACCACCATCGCGCTTTTCCGGGACCACATCCTACGATCTTCTCTGAACACCAACACTAGGGATAAGGTTATTGATATTTTAATATCAGTTATTCTCGACCAGATCGACATGGAGCGCGAAGGCGATATCATAGACCGAAATCTTATTCGAAGCTGCAGTCGGATGCTTAGCAGCCTTTATGAAACAGAAGAGGAGAAGGAAAATGACAAGTTGTACGTTACTGTCTTTGAGCCTCGCTTCCTCGAAAACAGCAAGAGATTTTACGCCGCCGAATGCCAGAAATTCCTACGCGAATCCGATGCAGGGGCTTGGCTACGGCACACTCAACTGCGGTTGAACGAGGAAATCGATCGATGCGGGACCACTATCGAGCTGGAAACATTACCCAAGGTGGCAGAAGCCATCGATCAGGAACTGATTTCTATGCACTTGTCGGAATTTTTGGCTCTAGAAGGCAGCGGGTTAAAGTGGATGATCGACAATGACAAGACTGACGACCTTTCTATCCTCTATCGGCTTATCTCCAGAGTCGATTCGAAGAAAACAACCCTACGGGAGATATTGCAGCGTCGTGTGGTTGAGCTTGGCCTGGAGATCGAAAAGATTCTGAAGAATACAGATTTCTCGGCTGGCCAAGGCGAAGGAGACGAAGGGGGCGAAGGGGAGAAAACAAAGACCCTGAATCCCGCTGCACAACAGACAGCTGCTGCGATCAAGTGGGTGGATGATGTACTTCGTCTGAAGGACAAGTTTGATAATCTCTTGACTCGTTGCTTCCAAGACGATCTCATCATTCAAAGCGCTTTGACTAAGAG